>OX596218.1:5980037-6136553 GCA_951394215.1 Glyphodes perspectalis
AAGTCAGTTAAAAAGGAAGGTAAGTATAATATAAGGAACATAGCTACAAGAAAGGTCAAGACGTACTCGTTTGAGCAAAACACTTCGCTTATCTAGAATTCCGTTTAATAGTTTGCGCATCCTCCTAGATTGTTCATTAAGGATTAGCTAGCTACGTGTCATTCAGGTCAAGGTTAACTGTGCGCTTCTATTTAAGTCCGTTCAATACTTAATTCCTCTGCAAGTCTGCTTTCCAGTCTATTCAATTTGTACCACTGGCTTATCGATGAGAAGAAAAACATCATAAGGATATTTGAGCATTCAAATAACTATGAGTTTGTAACTATGATCCAATTTGTCTGTGTTTTCTCTTTGAAAATTGCGAAGGTTACATGGTTTTCAATCTTCGATTTTATATCAAGGGTAGTGACACATTCATTCATTAAATTTTATTTTCGGCTTTATGAGCTTCAAAGAATTTTATGGTTCCTTGGACTCTGCCTATCCCTTCGGAAATTTAAGGGGCGAGGCAGGCCATGTATAAACATATGTATGTGACATTTATAATGATTAACGCTAACTCTGACTTTGGACGTTTATATCATCTTAATATATATAAATTGCGCGTCACGTTGTTTGTCCGCGATGGACTCCCGAAACTACTTAACCGATTTAAACAAATTTGCAGCATCGTGTGCAGTTTGATTCAACTTGAAAGATAGGATAGTCAATTTATAGTTTTTATATATTTTTTTATTGCAAGGTACTCGGACGAAGCCGGGGCGGGCCGCTAGTATACAATATTTTATTGAAAATAATATCTTCACAGGGCTTCAGCGAGATCGTGTTTCTGCGCGGTGACGTCTAACGAGCAGGTGAAGGGATACGGGACCCACCTCATGAACCACCTGAAGGACTACCACATCCGGAACAACATCCTGCACTTCCTGACCTTCGCTGATGAGTTCGCTAACGGTATGTGAAATTTCATTTATAATAAAATATCGTAATGAAACCTACACATTCCAATATTGATGGACGTGTAACCATGATCCCAAATTGTCTAGTTCCCATATCTTAGATAGCAAGGTCAGAGAGGTAGGGCTTCAATGTAATTATCAGACTCACTACACCGTGTATCATGATCTAAGCGGTCCCTGACTGAGGCTACCTGCCCACCGGAGCGGAGAGAGTTAAAAATCCACAAATAGAATTGCATAAAATCTCTACTCCTCTTCAGTGTACATTTTCTAACTAACTAACTAAACTTTCCGCCACTTCGCTAGCGGGGTAGTCAGAGAGAACCAAACGACCATATGGCACGATCCTTTACACCCCTCACTCGCCCCATCACAATATTTCTATTGTTGGATTTTAAACTCGCCCACCGCTCCGGTGAACAGGCAGCCTTAACACGGACATACCGCTAGGATGATAATGACGACTGTTATAAGAAGCATTTGTTTTCCACGGGCAGGCTACTTCAAGAAGCAGGGCTTCAGCAAGGACATCAAGCTGCCGCGCGCCATGTACCAGGGCTACATCAAGGACTACGAAGGGCGCCACGCTCATGCACTGCGAGCTCAACCCGCGCATCGTCTACACGCACTTCACCAGCGTCATCCGCCGACAGAAGGAGGTGCCCAATCAAATGAAATCAAAAATTTTTACTGCTTTCTATTTATAGTGAGCCAGGGAAATGCCGTGAAATCAGGCGAGTTTATATAAGTCAACTTAATTCCACGGCAATAAGGGTTTTTTGAATTAAAACATCCAAAAGATGGCGTAACTGTGACTTGCGGTTCTGTCCCCCCTCCTCATTGGTTAGTTGTCAGAACAAACTGACATGCTGTCAACAAGGAGCCAATAGTGACAGTGATAAGACCACGAGACTCCCTCGTGCCATCTGGCGGTTTTTGTATTTTGGAAAACTTTCATTCTCTGGTGGAGAAATAGAACTGGGCACCTTATGACGCCGGTCCCTAGGTAAAGAAGCGGGTGGGATGTAAAGGGAGTCCCTACACACCCTAAACATGCTTTAAGAAATATGTAAATTACATGAAGTTGAGGATCAGCATCAATCATCATTAGCAATTGAGTTCACAACGTGTGAGGCACTGATGTGGGTAATGAAGTTCCGAAACATGTCGGTGATATATCACTGATGAATTGTCAACTGTCTAATCGAAACTGGACTGGACAATCGGTATCTTGCTAGAAATCAAAAAATGTAAGTCGGCAATCCGAGGTTCAGAATTTAGGTCCAAAATTTTGAAAACACGGAAAAACATAGACACATTTTTCACATTTCGTACATAAATTTGTTTGTTTACAGATAGTAAAGAAATTAATTGACATGCGACAGAAGGAAGTAAGAAAGATTCATCCGGGATTGACTTGCTTCAAGGATGGCGTAAGTACAATATTGTCATATTTTTCAGGACTGTTTCAGTTGTTTATTACGCACATTGCAATTTCAACTCTCAAGCACATTCAGACACTGAGCCTTCTATCTGGTTCTGACAAGATTATGCTTAAATTTGCCGTGAGGGTCACCAGATTAAACCACCTAGAAGACTCTTCTACGAGGAAGTGTTTGGGTAAAACGGCTGAAATGTCAAATAAAAAGCTATCTCCATCTCTCAGCAGCCATCTCAAAGTTGAAATCAGTCACAAGGGGTAGTCAAACTTTTAAAAAGAATAAAAATAATTAGTAAGGGCTTTGTAGGCCCTTAGACTTGGACCTCGAGGTGGGCCGCGACTGGTGTCTTGCCAGCCAGTCGTGGCTCTGGATTGCCAAGGAAGAGGAGGAGCTGGTGTGTTTTATTCTCGGCAAGAAGAAGTCGGCAGGGGCGCACTTCCGATGCGTTGCGGTGAGCGGATACACTGGCACTCCCGCGCGTACTGGGCCTCGCCCTTAATTCGGGTCCCCGGGTGGAAGGCGCCCCCCCCCCCCGACGAGACACTCTCCGCGTGTCCCTCTCGTATAGCAGAGAGCACAGCGCGAGAGTGTGCCCACGACTAATTTCTGGGCGGAGAGGGTTGCGACGTGCTGGGTGGTATATAGCGCGTCTCGACGATGTGCGCGTGCTTGGCGTTGTGCAACCGACGCCTAGCGACCGTGGGGTGCACAACATCGACCAACACCGCACGAGGTGAGCCGCGCAGTGCGGCACGCGCGCCTCCGGATAGCCGTATAGTCCCCGGCAGTGGGGATACCGGCTCCTTCTGCGCCTCCAGAGGCCATATTGGGGCTTTAGTCGGGTTGAGTCAGACACATCGCCCTCTGTTTCCCCAAGCCTAGGGTGACGCTTCGTGAGATATTCCCAAATATAAAAAAAAAGAAAAAAAAACTGTATTCCTCGCTTAGCGTTTAGGGTCTATGTACGGTACGAGCTAGCCACTTGTCACTACTTTTTGGATTTTGGATTATGAATATGTATGTATGTATGTAAAAAGTAGTTATAATGCCAGGTGCGCGTGATCCCGGTGGAGTGCATCCCGGGCCTGCGCGAGACGGGGTGGCGCGCCGCGCCGCGCGCGCTCGCCCTGGAGCCCGACCCCGACGCCGACCTGCCCGCGCTGCGCCAGCTGCTGCACCAGGTGACCGCGCACTCCCCCACATGCACTGCCATCGTCTACACCAGTGTTTTTCAATCTTTTTGAGTACGGGACCCCTTTACATATTAAACATTTTTGGCGACCCCTTGGGCCACAAGCAGTAAAAAGTTTCTCACTGAAAGTGTGTAGAACTTTTCCTTTTTCCTTTTTCCGGAGACCACCCGAACAAGACTTGTGGCACATATTGAAAAACACGGGTATACTTTGCATTGAATTAGCAATTTCACATTACAAACAAACGAGTACACGTACATATCATACAAAGCGGAAACAGAATACTAGAACAGGAATAAGTGTGACGTATTTTGTATGAAAACGACGCACATCTCTTTACCTCTCTGTTCAACCGTTTCCATTAAAGAAACTAACTAACTAACTAAACTTCACGCCACTTCCCTAGCGGGGTAGGCAGAGAGAACCGAACGCCATACGGCACGATCCTTACACACCTCACTCGCCTCTTCAACATTCATAATCCTTTTCATACAAGCTCTACGATTTTTATGACTCCTAACATCACCTTCTTTTAATACACGACCAATCTGGTCGTGGTAGGTGAGCCTGGGCCATTAAAGCTGGGCGAAAAAATATGCATTTAACGAAATTCTTTTAGTTGCTTTCACATCCCGTCTTATCTCTGCTTTGGTACAAAAATGCGTGTTGGTGACGCTCGTTTTGGTGATTATAAGCATGGTTCATTTTGCTTTTCAATAAGCCGAACATGTATATTCTTCTGGCACAGTGCGCATGGAATGAACAATGTTGTATTAAAACAAACACGTTCACTGGAAGAGGCCGTTCAGACTATCATTTCTATATTGGTATTTTGAAATATTATGTAATGTGTCAGAACCACAAACCATGTTAGACGTTAATTTGAATAACAATTTGTTTCCATGTTGGGACACTGCAGCTATATTGTGCGATGACTTAAATCCTTTTAATATGTGATGATACATGCTCATCACTTGATGACAAATTATGCGTATGACGTGCAGTCGACAATTCAATCATCATCTATCGTCTATTGGCACGCTTAAATATAAATTTCCAGACTTACTTCTATTGTTTCTTAATAAACGTCGCCACAAAAGCCCACATCTACAAATTTAATTACTTCACACGTTTCAAAAATATATGTATTCGTTGCCCATTTCTTGCTACACTAAGAAACTAGCAATTGAACAATGCCCGATTTAACCACAAATGTTTGTTACCCTGGATTGCCGCGGTGACAAAGGTAACCAATTACATCACATTATTTAATTTGCCAATGTATTTTATATTATCTTCAATATGTTTATATAGATGCCTACATATTTCTAAGCTATTTCCGCCCCAAACTAAATAATAATATTGCTTATTAACCATCGATAACCATTTCTATAAACTTGAAACCCAAAAAATTATTCATCTTTTTCTTAATCTGTCATTCATATTACCACTAGTCATTGAGGGAAAATTTTGTGACGAAATTGGCACATTTAAATAATCATGAATAACTATAGACAATTTTTTATAAGCGTTCTGAGTATCTCCTGTCAGTGACAGCTCAATGTAATAAGACTCATTCGATATAGGATCACGACCAAAGTTATCCTAGAAGTTGAACGCTGTACTGCGAAGAATTGTTACGCAGTTAATATCAGCACGAGGATAGTGGAGTGAAGACGAGCCAGCGCGCCTGAAGACAGGAAGAGCCCACACGAGTAGATTGGAGACACTGCTAATCATTGGCTTCCATAAAGGCCACTGACTAGCAGTTTCTCCGACCTCTTCGTTAACAAACATCTTGTTTGAAGATCTGAAGATTCAACAGTTTACTGGGTTCATTGTCAAATTTTGCGCGAAAAAATGTCTAAATATTAATATTAAACGCATTAGATGGATTCTGAATTTCACAGTAAACATACTACAATTTCTG
Organism: Glyphodes perspectalis; assembly: GCA_951394215.1. Classification (NCBI taxonomy): domain Eukaryota; kingdom Metazoa; phylum Arthropoda; class Insecta; order Lepidoptera; family Crambidae; genus Glyphodes; species Glyphodes perspectalis. The sequence continues at coordinate 5,985,562 of OX596218.1, forward strand.
CCAATACAGAGTTGAATCTTTTATTTTTATGTGCCTCACATATTTAATGTTAGGCATATGAATATATATTAATAGGTTTGAATGAAAACTAACTAAACTTCACGCCACCTCCCTAGCGCGATAGGCAGAGAGAACAAAACGCCATATGGCACTATCCTTTAAAAAATAACACTATATTTTTTTAAATATAGTATGTAATTTATGAAACATAAGCACTGCACAAAACTTGTCAATGACTCCGATAAAATTTTGTTACATGCTTATATTTATGCCGATATAAGGAAGATAATATCGATACTTGTGGGCTCAAAGGTCGTAAAGGACAAAATGCTACTTTACAGGAGAAGCAAAAAACCGTTTCCAAATTCGTTTTTTGAATATAACTTTTTTGTTTGTTAAGCTATTACTTTGACGTCAAGGAAGAAAATGCTTAGAATTCAATGAATTTTATAGTGGTGTGTCCTATAATAAGCCAGGAGCTATAAGAAAGGAGATAAATTTCCTTTACGCCCCTGAAATACAAATAAAATGTCCTTTACCCCCCTTGATTTTTCGACACTTGTTAATCACTTGGGGCGTAAAGGACAATTTTACACATTTTTGGAAAGTAAAGGCTCGCTAAAATATTTTTTTTTACAGTTTTCATTGACTATTTAGCTTTTATTGTAATTGTTTCTATACTATTTTAGCACGAATTTATTTTGTTTTTTTTTGTATATCTGAATATTAAATAAAACGAATTAAATAAAGCAATAGGTAATCTGAATATTAAAAAAAAAACAATTATTTACTAAAAAAACGTTTATTAAAGACACATTACATACATACATACATACATAACATCACGCCCATAATCCCCGAAGGGTAGGCAGAGTCAAAGGGGCAGCATGCCCCTTCAACCACATTCAGCCAAAAACAAAGTCGGGCTGGGTTAGATGGAAAATTGTGAAAAAGCTGTGACAAGCAGCTAACCTGTCGCCCACACAATCACACACCCAAAACCCGATATACCATTAGTCGCCTTTTACGACATGCTAGGTAAGAACCGCAGTTGGCATATTCTTTTTAAGTCCCAGACCAACATGGGACAGTGGCCTGGGTTGGATGGAAAAGAACATTAATAAAGGTATAAACCTATAATGTAGCCTAATGCCTTTATTTGTTTCCTTTTTAAAAGTATTTACATAATATTTTTTTTTATAAATAGTGAGTGACATGTAGAGTATTTTTATCAGTCAACTCTTATTAACTATTTCTATTCGTACATAAATTATTTTTCTCGTTCAAAAAAAAGTTCTTCCATAACAAAATAAAACCTTCTAAATTAATGTTAATTATTTTGGTATTCTTCAATCTAATCATCCAACAAAATTGACGGACAATGTTAACAATGATTGCCTATACAACTTAAAAAACATTTTTGACTGGCCTTTACTACCATTCACAACCTGCATAAATAGTTACATGTTACTTACCACCAAATTCACTGGTTGATTCCTGTTCAATGTGGAAAAAATTGCGGGTCGTAAAGGACAAAAAAATGCGAATTTCGCTTAACGGAATACACAGATCGATAGAGAATGAAATTCTGAGAAAAACTATGTATATAACTCATTTTTGACCAAATGTCCTTTACGACCTTTGAGCCCACAGGTATCGATATTATGCGAAGAATTTTCTTATTATTAGTAAGATGTGTACAAATTTTATGTTATTAAACGCTTTGCATCGCACATTATTGTAACATGCTGTAACCTTATGCCTTAGTGTCGGACCGAATAGAGAACATTAAATATTTGTCGTTTTGACATGTAAATTACAAGTTAGTATGTGAAAATGGCAAATGTGTTTCTTTTGGCCGCCCGATTTGAATATACATTATTTTATATTCATATACTACTTAATGATATTATTTGTTTACTGTGTTTTTAAAATCAAGGTTTTCAATGCTCGAATGATTTTCCTTGATTTTCCAGAACATATTGAATAAAAATTTAAATTTAAATTTTATGTTTGTTAAAAGTAATTTGTGCATTTATTAATGCGATGTTTATCATTATAGGTGAAAAATCACGCAGCGGCGTGGCCGTTCCTGAAGCCGGTTGACAAGACGGAGGTTCCTGATTACTACGATCACATCAAATACCCCATGGGTATGTAATCAACTTAAATTAAAACTTAAAAGAACTTGAACAGTACATATGAGTTACTCAATTATAAATAAAAAATCTTATAGTATATTTTTTTCCGTTACAATTTTTTATTAATGTTCTTTAAAAAAATATGGAACGGAAAAAACCAAAGACTGTATTTACACGCATAACATCACTGCTCAAAGGGATAGGTATTTAGCCTAATATGATTTAAGGAAGATTAGCGGAAGCGGTACCCAGGTGGTACCGCTTCTACACATTGAACACAAAAAAATATGAAATGGAAATGAAAATGAAAATTTAAAAAGTAGTGACAAGCAGCTAGCTCGATTTTCATCTAACCTGGCATTTTCAATTTTATTTTTGGCTAAGTGGTAAAAGCCTACCCACTTGGGGACTACGGGCGGAGTATTTGTGAAGGTTAATCTATGTATAGCGACTCATTGTCGTATTGCAGACCTGCGCACGATGGGCGAGCGTCTAAAGTCGCGCTACTACGTGTCGAAGCGGCTGTTCATCGCCGACATGACGCGCATCTTCACGAATTGCCGCCTCTACAACTCGCCGGACACCGACTACTACAGGTGATGCCCCCTTCTTTCCCCCCCAGGGAAATTCTCATGGATGTGCGGATGACCTGCCGGGGACTGGCGTGTTTTTTTTTATGTCAGACTCATACCGGCTAACCGCTAAGGTGTCAGGGGCAAGAATGCACCGGCGCCAGGGCCTGCACCCAGCGTCGGTGCAGGCCTCACAAAGGAGGTGGGATATGTACGGAGGGCTTGGAAGTGACGCCCACCTCCACCAGCCCCCGCTCTGTTAACGACTAGCGGACACCCTGCACCGAGCGATAAAGGTGTGGCGACCGCGCCACAAGATAGTCAATACTATGTAAACAGATGACGTCGATCGAACTGCAGAAACGCCATACAATACTGCATCGCGCTGATGTTTCTTTTTCTCGCCACTAAGTATATCTACAATACATCAAGACGGTTAGTCGTTCCCCGAGCAAGCAACACCTACCTCGGCGGAAGTACTTCCACTTTTAGTGCGAGCGCGTAGTTCGCACAAAGTCTTTTTGAACTAACTAACCCACTAAACTTCAGCTGCAGCCCAAAATATACAAATCAATCAAACATGACGTGACGTGAGATTATACTCTCAGGTAAAAGAAAACCATTATAAGCTTCTAACTGGGAGTAGACTGGCTACATTCATGGTCCTCCCCTGCCGTGTCGAGATAACAGGCAGTACGAATGTCTGAAAGTTATGATGGCTAAATAGGATGTCAATGCCGCTTACTGCTGTTTGTACTCTGCCTAACCCTTCGGGGATTGTGGGCGTAATGATATACATATACGTATGTAGTTAACCCTAAAATGTCAATTGCAGATGCGCGAACACGCTAGAGAAGTACTTCCAGACGAAAATGAAAGAGGCGGGCCTGTGGGACAAATGATCCCACGCGATCAGCCGCGACACGTCGCCCTCCAGCGACGCCAGCAGCTACGCCACGCAGAACTGAAGACGGTTCACCTAATAGTGTTGCACGTATGGTATAGTTGTATCGATGCTCTGTCGGTACTATCGTAAAGTTAAAGAGACTGTCAAAATAAATATAAATAAAAAATCGATAATAATCGAGGTTAGCGAGAATTTCGATATCTCTGAATGTTAATAGTATCGAAATGAGCGAGAATTGCGATTGTATCGGTCGTATACTTAATGAATATCAATATGCTCTCTTGTAATATAAAAGCATTAGATATATCCATACTACCGATATATCTTACGTCGTAAATACCAATTCAACTTATCGATCCTACTGATACGATATCCAAACTAATATCGATATTATCGTTATAAATTATATCGATGCTATCCAAAAACCAACTATGTAATAGTTTTCAATAGTGGCTCCTACTAAGACAACAGTTATTCCTCACAGACTAACAAGTGAACCGTTACTAAGCGTATTGCCGCGTGTGTACACATAGACTGACATTACCCACAAAATGTGTTATCGTGTAAATATAATAGTAGTATTATTATTTCGTACAACTTTCTGCCTCAGCAGTTGTGTGTCAGAATCGATTTGGCCCAATTAGTATCATTTGATTGTAATAACTGGGTGTTGAATAGGTCGAAAGACCATAATTTTTTAACAAAATTAAATCACATTACTATTTGAGCAATAGTGGTGATGTGATAAAATTTTGTTTGATAATTTTATTTCCGAAATTAATAACTGGATACTAAGTGGTCAAGATTATTTAATTTGGTTTTAACTGTACATCAGTTGACATATTGTTTAAGACTAAGATACTGATGTGTTTTGAATTATGTCGCCCATATTAGCACTTTATAGGCTAAGTGTCTGTGCTTTTGCAGGCCACCATAGCTAATGTAGTATAAAAGATCGTGATAAGAAAGATTAAAAGGTATTTCATACTCATAGTAAGTGTAGTAATAATAGCAATGTTTATCAAGGGGACTGTTACCTAGTCCATGTTTGGCCCATAATAAAATAAGAACATAATGAATATGATAATAAATCAAATACTACCTATTTGAGAACACGTTACTAGGTATTTTATTTACAAAATAGGTGATAGCATTTTGAAATCATCCATCCAATCGTTTATCGGACAGTTTTTTTTTTTTACCAAACTGTATAAAAAAACGGTCCTTAGTTTGATTTAAAATTCGTTCTTGGTGTTATCGATTAAGCAAGACTGAAAAGAACGAGTTATATGTGCTTATGATTATACTTAATATACCTTAGATTTTTATAGAAAGGCTGGTTTCTTTAAATATTTGTTTGCATGAATTTGTATATTGAATATTAAGTAAGATTTGTATATCATAGATATAATTTGTTTATGAGTATTGATAAACGGTACGATGATTTTTATAATCTCATGGTATATGATATGTCCTTAAAAGACTAGGGAATGTTTAAATCAATTTTATGTAGGTTTAAGATTATTTGTAAATAATTTCCACTAGAACTTTTGGTTTGTACAAAATAAATTTGTTTTGCATAAATCTATTCCTTTTATTTACCTACCTAATATTCAAAAGCCTTTTTCTGTAATCAAAAATCCTATAAAAATGTGATTTACAACTTTTTACTCACATGTTGAGTAACTTCAGTATATTACTCAACTACATATGATATTAAAAAAAACAGACCTTGTATGTATACGATACCTGAAAACTGTAGACACAGAATTTGTAAACCTTTACACAGCCAATCACTTCTATAGAAGTTCGAGATTTCCTTGCCGTTAACGATTGCAATACATAGTTTTTATACTTTTTTGTATTTTAACCATAAATATTAACAAAACCATAAATAAAGTTACAGCCTACTAAAAACTGTATAGCGCGTGCACATCGCTTGTTACAACATCACAAGGTTGTTATAAGCGCGAACACCGTAAAAAGCGCAAAACCATACTCGAGCGATAGCTATATATCTACTTGGGCTAAATATTCTATGAATCCTAAATATTGCTTACCAATCAGACGACAAAACATTATTTACCACCTTCGTGATATAAAAATGTTTTCAGTTTTAATATAAAATTACGAATATTATTTTTCTCGGTTATTGATATTGTGTTAGATAAATCGAGAAGGTTAATCAAAAGACAAATGTCAATACTGTTTTGGTTTTTATTTCAACACTTGATGTCCACACTCACACACGGAGTACATAGAACATTTCAAGAGGGGAATGTAAACATCTTTACACATTAACTGTTATTAAAAGTACATACCAGTCTCCTTGTTAATATAAAATCCAATGGATTTCTCGTAATAAGTACCTTACGTGTACTGTGTAAGTAATAACTTAAATGCTCACCTAAAATACTAAAATATATTTTTACTTATACATAAAGTTTGAACGGTTGGAATCGCTTTTAAATCCAATCAATGATTATATTATCTGATATCAAGATTTGACACAAAAAGCAATTGAATTTAAAAGCGACATAACTTCAGACTAGATTTTATAACTACCGTTTTCTCGAGTCACGAAATAAGTGTTAAAATTAGTTAAAGTAATTAATGGGACATTACTTTTTGTTAAATGAAGAGAAGACATCAGTTCCCATCGAAATAAAAAGTGTATAGCATGCAATTTCGAAGTGTTATATACATTAGTATGTAAATAGCAAATTGTAAACAAAGACATAAAATGAATACATTATTCTGTCTGTAAACCATAATATACATGTAGTAAGACAACACGCGCATAGTTTTAAAGGCAAATACCTAAGTATTAACAAGGTCTTTTGTATAATTTAAATATACATGCTTTATGAATATATATAGATAATTAAAACAATGTGCCGTAATTGTCCAAAAACTATCGAAGCGTTCCCTAAAATACAAAGTACAATTATAAACTAGACTGAAGTTTATTAGCATTCACAAAATATAATGAACAATAACTGAAAGTCGGCTGCGACATGGCCCTTTTTATTTACAAAACGTTTACGTAAACCCTAGATAAACCCGATACTTCATTGAGACTAAATAAATATAACAACAGTGGGTACATACAACTCCGTAAAATTTATAAATGTAAATACTTATTAAAGTAATTCATCAAAACATTATTATAAATATGTATGTATGCAATAATGCAATTTACAACTCTGCAAGAAGACACAGGAATATCTAACATAAATATAATTATCTTTTCTTAACCTGTACGTTTCAATTACACGAGTTAACGAGCGTGAGGTTATAATATACTTGTGGAAGATTTAGACGCGGGAATTAACACACAAAGTAAGTTAGTGGTTAAAAGTTAATTATTTTGGACGGACGCTCTCACAAAGCTCCCATTGCCTACGCGAAGATTATAAAAGTTTAACTCATTTAAAGGTAATTATTATTCACATTATTAATTCAGACATGAGTTTTACATCTAACAGTCAATACACGTCTTAAAAGTCAATGAACTTATTTAGTTTATTGGAAACATATGTATGGCATTACAAGGATATATGTACCTATCTAGTAGTAGTATCGAATACTTTTAATATATTTTTATTTTATCACGAATACCGGCAGCTTTTTAAATGAGCAAATATTATCATTCAGATATAAGGCATGAAATTCATATAGTATGTTATGGTATTGTTATAGCAAATAGTGCTTATGTCGTAATTACATTTTAATTTTGAACTAATTCAATACAGGGAATAGCACTCTTCAATAAGATTAGTGAGAACTATATCGTTTAAACCTATGTAGACTTGAACGACTCTTCACCACGTTTAAATGATCTTGTAGCCTAACGAATGAACATTTTAACTGATGTGAATTTCGACACTAACTAAAGATAATCCGTTGTTAAACACAGCAAGGGCCAATACACAACCGCGTCGAAGTATAGAAATTGACACAAATTAATAATTACGATTTTAGGATACAATATGAGATCATAAACACATTTTAGTTTTTAAGTACAGTGGCTCGAATTTATTTGGCAGTATCGCAAATATGTTTAAACATTTAATCATTTAAGCCTTTTGAACTGTAATTAATAACAAATGTACAAACTTTTTAGACGTAAACACTTATTTCATTGTTAATATAGATCGCTCATTTATATTAATTAATATTCTGTTCTAATTGTTATTAAAGTCATCATAGGAAATCCATAGGCAATTTATTAAATTCACATTTCCGTAATGCCACTGTTCCAACCAGATAGACTACGTTCGCAAATTACGTCAGTATCGCGGTAACGACGATTAACAACATGTACGGGGGTAGACAAAGAACACTATTTCGTTGACTAGGCGGAGTAGCGGATTCCTATCTACCTTACATATATAATAACTAACGTCCTTACTAACAAAATATCACTTGTCATCCACATTTCACTGGAAGTTCGGACCACTAAACGTTTGGAAAAATATTTTTTTGAGTATTTTTCTTTTAATTAATGAACACATCACTGTCTATCATTCACTCGTGCGCCGGCGCAGGCTCAGTCTGCCTCCTGCCGCGAGCTCTCGCCGCGCGCGCCGCCCGCCGGCGAAGATGCGCACGACCTGCAACAAATCATCCATTATACCATCACTTTAAGAATGACGATTTATAATTATAAACAAATAATAATATTATTCAACAACATCACATATAATTCTAATCATATACATTGATCTGATTCCAAATCAGAATCAAACACAAAATTATGTAATAAGTATGAAGAATATATTTAGCTGGTAATAAACAATCTCCAAGATTTCGGATTTGGCGGATTACCCTTGTCCAAGACTTTAGGGCCCCCTAAAGTGGCTTCTTGCATTCCGAAGTGATGGTAAATTCAGACTTTTTTTGTAGAATTTGATGATGATTACTTCAGGCCTTATGATTTTTTTATCCAATGACGACGGAGGGGTAAGTTTTGAAACGTGAAGGGGGAGGGTGTACCTGGGCGAATGTGTCGGCGGCGGCGCGGGCGGGTCGCAGCGCAGCGACGGCACGAGCTCGTCGGGCGACGACGCGCGGCTGCTGCGCTCGCTGCCCGCCTCCGAGTACGAGTTGTCGCTCGTCAGCTAAACAACATACACGATACAATGTAACATGTGATCAAAAGTAGCTTGGTGCATGAGGGCGCATCATTTAGACGACGTAGGTAACAGGGCAAATCTTCGCGTCGATATAGTAACTTACATGCAGCTCATTTTTTAGAAGTTCCACACACCACCCTGCCCAAAAAGGGTGACATAGCGTAAACCATTTTCAGACAGTGATGTGTTCATTTCAAAAGATGCACGTTTTTTTTTGCGCCACGGCACACCAATAAAAAAAATCCAAGTTAACCCGAAGGTTACAAGAGCGGCACTTTTCGATCGTACCAGTCCTGCGCAGTGCGCCGTGCGCCAATATTATAATAATTGATTTGAACATCCGGCACAGTAAACTCGGGGCAACTGTATAAACCTTACTTAGTCAAAAACTAGATCGAGTTGGGTTAGACGACAAATTATGAAAAATAGTCACAAGTGGTTAACTTATCGTAATAAATAATCACTTCTGTTACTAATATCAAAATCAACAGTGGTGTTACAAAAATATACTTAAATATTGGATATTAACACTCAGACACAGAACAAACACAAGTATACATCAACACGAATGTTTGTACTGGGTGGGGATCCAACCCACAACTCTTGGCGCATGGGGCAGGGTCACTACCGAATGCGCCATCGAGCTATCGAAATACACAATACACATCTTATTTTTACAAAAAATAATAAGTGTATGGTGTTATATGTGCATGTTATTTAACCGACTTCAAAAAGAAGGAGGTTCTCAATTCGTCTGTATGTATAATATTTGTTTTTTGTATAAGTAATTGTTGTAGTGTACCAGCGTGAGCGGGTGCCGGTTGCGCTGCGGGCTGAGCGCGCGGCTGCGCGCCTCCTCCACCTCCAGCTGCAGGATGCTCTCCTGGCTGCCCGTGAACTGCAACATCACACAAACATGACAAAAACGCAACAACATGCAACGGTGACCTTACTTAATCTAACATCTGTGACAAGCTGAGGTGAGGAATAGTCACTAATATTCAATATTTAAAATATTATTTATTCATTTGGAGTCTCAAAGTACCGTTAAAAGGGCTACAGGCTTTAAAACCTTACAGAAACCCCTGAGCTAAAAGGTGTGTAAAAGCGTTTGAAACAATCTGCGTTCCTAATGAGACGAAGGCTTGCGAATGTCAAACCTCTGCGTCGAGACGCATGGAGTAAGAAACAATTAATGTGCAATATTTTAAATGACTATGTAAAAAATAAGAAAGAAGAGCATTAATAAAGTGACAATATGTATATTAGGTATACATTAAATTATTTAAAAAATAACCTATATCAGTCAATGCAATGTAAACTTTATGAGTATTAAAATAAAACAGTCCATACCACAAAGCCGTAGTACTTGAGAATGTCCATCTTGCACATGGGGCACGTACGGTGCTCCAGCAGCCATGGATCTATGCAGTTCTTGTGGAATTCGTGTCTGGAACAAGCCCACACATACAATTAAACGTTTGTAAGCCACAGGCATTCCAATCTAATTAATATAGTAGATTTTCGGTCGCCGTTTCACCTCCTATAAATGTATATTTATAACTATATACAACTTTGTATCCCTAAGGGTAGTAGATGAAATTAAAAAAAAAAACACGTTAATGCTCATTTACACTATATGACTGATTTCTGTGAAAAATATCTAGGTCCTAGGTCAGCATAATAGGTTGTACGTTGGTCGTTAATAAACCTTAAATTTTTCCATTATATGCATTTCCCACTTTATTTAGTTCATCATTTTGCTATTAGAATAATTAAATGTTGACCACTTACCTACAAGGAAGAGATCTAAGTGTCTCTGATACTTTGTAAGGTTCTATACAGATGGCGCAGCATTCGCCATCACCCTGTACTTCCTACAACACAAATATCACCAATTAGATTTATATTATAGAACACAAAAACCAAAAAATTATATATTGATGTTATTAAAAACTTTAATATGCTAGATTTTGTTATAAATCAGCATTTAATTAGTAAAATGAATATTTTTGGAGACTTAAGTGCATTGATTTTCAATGAATCCTCAAAAGTATTAGGTCACGAACAAATACATAAAACTATGCAAGACGCTTACCCTATCTTCAGTCTTTAAACTCTTAACAGGAATTTTGGATAGCGCTTTCTTCGCGGCACAACAAAGACGTTTCTGAAAAAAAAAATATTTAGTTACATTTAGTTTACTGTAGGGTATTGTAAATAATACTGAAAAATATCTTATACATTTTAAATATTACACTCTATCTAAGCACTTCTTAGTGCTGTCCATCCCATTTACTAGTACAACAGCGTCAGAACTCGAGTCTAAATATTGTTACTCTGTACTGTTTGTAAATCCCACTTAGCCCTAATGTAAGTACTTACAGAGAGCCGGTCCTTGGCGTGAATGTATCTGAAGCGCTGGATGTAGTAGAAGACGAGCCACGCCAGCGAGATGACCATCAGCACGATGAACGAGATGGACACGAACAGCACAGAGGTCCTGCAAATACAAGCATACTGGTAAGAAGCTGTCGTATAGTTGCGTTTTCAGAGGGTTCTCATTTATTTTTTTATAGGCAGTGAAGTAATAGTACAACAAACGTTATGAATCCATATTATCAGAAAACAAGAATAAGCTCATCAAACAAAAATTAAGTCCGGTTTGTGTTGACAAGTGACTAGCTCATCGCCTACATTATCAAAAACCCAATATGCCTACTATTAGTCACCTTTTACGACGTGCCATTCAAGGAACATAGTTGGAACATTGTTTTTGATCCCCAGACCAACACAAGACAAAATATCTATCTACTAGGAGCAGCCCACGGATTCACCCGCGTAGTTCCTGCCCCCGTAGTCCCCACTGATCTACTTATGAAATATTTTTTAAAATCATTTTCGTGGTGTAGGCGTGAAAGAGTAACGTTAACTGGGTTTAAAACTTAGCCTTATTGATTACACTTGAGTTTCGTTACTAGAGGTTTATTACAGGAAATATTACTTCTTTGTGAGCAGGGCCGGATCTACCTATGGCTTTTTGGGCTTTAGCCCAGGGCCCCGTGGATTCAAGGGGCCCCCAGCTAAGTCATGTCAAAGTAAAAAATAGACGATAATGCGAAAAAAATCCATAATTTTATTAAATTAAACAGATCGTACTTTGAGTAATTAGGTAGGGCCCCTAAGCAGTATTAGCCCAGGGCCCCCTAAACTCACGATCCGGCCCTAATGTAAAGCTAAACAAACTAAAACTCAAATTGTCTTTAGTCACCCTGCTATTGTCAGCCTCATTTGTCATCATGTTCAAATTCACCAAGTGAAAAATATTGTCAGATCTTATTTTACATTTACAGGGTTACTGTAAGCTTCAGATGAGAGATCGATAAGAAGCTCTTAGGTAGGAAGATACTCGCAAAATACAAGTTGGAAGGATGCCAGAGTGCTAGCATCTCGGTGGTGAAATCCTCTGCAGTGGTAATTAACTGCAGTTGCAATGAGGAATTATCGATTCTTTGATGGACCAAATGGCTCCGTTTATGAACGTTTGATGTTGAGTAATTGGAATTAAAAACGAAACTTTTAATAAGATTATTGTACTTTAAATGTTTTGACCCTTGCAAAGGTAAATTTTAATGAGACTCCAATTTTCAATTTAGTTTTTTAAGTCTACTTCTTACTGGTCCTGTTTTTCCCGTCAATTACTGTCCGTTCCGTCGTTACCCCGGATTTGTCCTGTTTTGAAGAGGCATCGAGCAGAGTCTGTAAAACTTGCAGCCGGTCTGACAAATCTTCAAATCAGATAATATTCTTAAAAACATTCTATAATTTTTGACATCATACATCTCTAAAGATAACTGACATTGTCATGATGGAGGAATATTATTTTAATTGTTTTAATAATTAAGCCTATTCTAGGGGTTGCATGCAAGCGTCTGCCATGCAAGTGTTTGATGGTCATGACGTTTAATGAGAGAACCAGCAAAGCAGACTTATACAGATTCCAATGTCTAGAGGCGATGATGGCTAGCTAATATGACAACGCTGTTAGCAGTCAGCCAATAAAGTTATATTTTTAAATACCTATTTATATAATTCTGTCCTATGTTGGTTTGGGATTTAAAAGAATGTGGCAACAAACATTATCTATAAATATATACGAGTACATATCGTCGGTCTAGATATAATAGCTCGTACATTCAAACTGCCAAAGATATGTAGTATTGTATGTATGTATATATGTGTTGTATATTTGGTGAGTTGGTTGTCCTAATAAATAAAATAAAAATATTGAATTGTAATTTACTATTTCTCGAATATGCATGCGACAGTCATTGTATAGGATAGTTGCATTCAAATTGAGATGTAATATGAGTGTTACATTGTGAATTTATGATAAGCAACCACTGATATTAAATTAAAAAAGTTTAATACTTATAGTATATTTATTATTTTTCTATACAATAATAATACTTATATAATTATAAGTGTAACCTAATCTAACCAATTTCCAATAAATAGTATGTTAATGTATGCGGGTAATATCATATCATACGTTAGTATGTGTGTGTAATATCATATCATATCATAATACTCTCGACTACTTCTTTCATATTAATCAAACAGCTGAAACAATTCTAAAATTACAGTATTATCCGATTTGTCTTGACGTATTCCAATTACATCTATTAGGTTATGAGTATTCCATGTTTTCTAATATCCCTACTTATAATTTTAACTTTAAACATATAACTTAAAAGTATGGTTAACATAATTATTAGTAAAACTAAATATATGAGACAATAAAGAATTTCACTCGGGATTATTGCTGAACTCAGCTCGTTGTCGGTTATCAGATGTTAGAGGTTACAACACCAAGCATATCCTTGTAAGACCAAAAGTTAATGATGCTGACAATGGTTAAGAGGACGAAGAGGTTTCCATCCTTATGAGACCAAAAGTTAATAACGCTGATAATTGTTAAGAGGACCAACAGGTTCCCGTCAAGCACGCACTTGTTGATGTTGCTGCTGACGTTGGCGAAGGTGCGACTCTTGATGATTCCGATCATCACCCGCGTGCCGTTGTCGATGAGACGCGTGATCTCCTCGCCCTTCCACTTGTAAGTGAACACCGCGGATATGTTGCCTGCGAACAAATGTTAACATACTATGAAATCCTGTCAATAACTAGCGACTAGCTTCGGTAAACATAACACAATATTATATGAATAGAAGCTATTCAAATAAATCTTTCTCTTGAATCACTCTTATGATCATCAACCGCATCAACATGTAAAAATATGTGGCAACCTATATAAAAAACCCCCAACGTTCTTATTTCGAGATTCTTAGTGGTAAAAAGTGGCAATAATTTCCTTCCAATTTTTTTTATTTTTTTTTGACTAAGTGATTGCTATAAAGAAATAAAACAAATAAAGATAGAAATCTATTTATAAGATAATAGGAGGAGGATAACAGGAAGAAACTATAGAACCACATCTCTTTGTGAGAACGCTGACATAAGTAAACAAGGGTTCCGGATAGATATATCAACCCTTATCTCGTAAGTAAACAGACAAGGGGCGTGTCCCTATAATCATTGTGCCAACGCGGTGTATTGGCCCCAATTGTACCGTGCCCATTACAATAGATTAACTATATTCAATTGTTTGTTGTCTATCTAAAAGCGTTCGTCATTCCCTTCTGGTTCATTGGACTTGAAATCTTGAGGTCGACCGAGTATAATTCAAATGTTTATTGACTGATAATTTAATTTAAATTTCATATCACAATTTCTCTAAAATTGACAAGCTTATCTTATATCTAGTCTTAGGTAATTTGTCTTATCTTGATGCTAACAGCCAAGTGATTAATTATACTTAAATAGGTAGTTGGTTAGGAGCCTCAGCATCGACTTAAAATAGTGCAGTAACAGCTTAATGGATAACCTTACAAGAAGGATGCTGTTCAATTCCACGCTCAGATTTGTTTAATAATTTTAAGCATATATTAACTCATTATTACCAGCATGGACAACGAATTATCAGGAAACCTGCACATACACATGTAATTGTATTATAAATGAGAGCACCTAATTGATATGATAGTCTTTTCAATGTAACATCTCGTTAAGAAACCACAGCTCTAGACATCACACTAACCTACATTACATACAAAGCCAAATGTAATGATCATAAATTCGTAATACCAACGCTTGGAATCCTGTTATCACTATAAAATGCATAATAAATGTAGACAGAGCGTCAGTGCTTTTAATTCCATTTATTTACAAGTATATACAAGTAAAGCGGACATTAGTCAGCGGTAATTAGGTATCAAATGATCACAAGGTACACATAGGTTTTAGCGATAACGCACGAAGGAGTAATCCTCATGATATCAGTACTGGCACGGGGACTAAACTATGAGAACATTTTTTCCGGTCACCTACATTATAAAATCTACACTAATATTATAAAGAGGAACGATTTAATTGTTTGTTTGCATTGAATCGGCTCTGAAACTACAGGACAGATTTGAAAAAACAATTTCACAAATGCAAAGCTACAGTAACATAGGCTATTATTTTTATCCCCATATTCCCACGGGAACGGGAAATACGCGGGTAAAACTGCGAGGTGCTGCTAGTATAACATAAAGATATCGTCGTTGAGTAGTAGACCTTAGAAGAAATTTGGGCGATGCAGACTTTTTAATCATAGTATATTTTAAGAATTAAATTATGCAAGCTATTGCCATCTATGTTTAGTAGCATAACAAATATGTTTTTGAAGTAATAGTATTGAAATTATTGTATGTAAGTAAGTAGTACTATTATGACTGGCTCGATGAAGCATTTGGTAGTGACCCTACCCTATGCGCCAAGAGTTGTGGCTTCGATTCCCACCCAGAACAAACATTCGTGTAATGAATACTTGTGTTTGTTCTCTGTCTGGGTGTTAATATTCAATATTTAAGTATATATTTGTAATACCACTGTTGTTTCTAATATCCGTAACACAAGTGCTTAAGCTACTTACCTCGGAGTCAGATCAATGTATGTGATGTAGTCAGATATTTATTTATTTATTTATTTATGATGAGCTTCAAATTGGAATTTTAATTACGAAAGCATACTCAAACTTTGCTAATTGCATAAATATATATTAGACTTCAAATTTTTAACGTTATTTACAGATGGCACTTAACAGTCACATGCAAGATGCAAGCAACAACGAGTTCCCCGAGATGTTAGGTGCGGCGCAGTTAGACCGCAGTTCCAATAAAGATGATGGGCTGAATTGATAAATTGAGCTAGGAGGTTTAATTTAAAATAAAATAGAAGCATCGTTCTCCTCGCAAGGTCGCGGGTGCACATAATGCGATTGTGTCGGTCGGGTTTCACTGTCAAGGCGACCGGTCACTCGGCTCGCGCAGTCGTCTTGACCAACATAAATAATAGGATATGCATAAAAATAGAAAGGTTAGTTGATTGTCACGGACGGGCTAATAGGGATCATGACACCATACACAAGTAACTGTTAGACATAATTTACTTATAGAACATACGTACATATAGGGTTGCCAGGTCGCCAAACCAAATAGCCGGACAGACCGGCCAGATTGGCCGGACATTGCGGTAACAAGGCCGGACACCCTACATTATTGACGGATTGCGAGTGCGATCGACAGTCCACTCGCCTGCGCTCGGCCACGCTCGGCGCTTACTCGTTTGCGAAATGTAGAAAGCCTAATAAAAGCCGGACAAGCCGGACACCACTTCTTTCGGCCGAACACGCATTCAAAAAGCCTAACTATTTCCGGCTTTATCCGGACGCCTGGCAACGCTACGTACATACCATGAACCTTATAATCCTTTAACCACTTATTAGCCAAAGATAAAATTGAGTTGGGTAACATGGAAAATTATGAAAGTAGTGACAAGTGCTTGTCGCCTACACGATGTCAAACTCAATACCCATACCATTAGTCGTATTTTACGACATGACGGCACGGAATATCATATATATATAAGAAAACATTATTTACAATCTTTTAATTAATACACCTTAGGCAATTCTGACATCATTCTAATAATAGTTACTTCTTATTATAACTGTTCCATGGAGATGTATAACTTCATTGAATACAATTTTCTATGCTTGTAGTTGTAAATAAGATATGTTATATGTATTATGTACCTTATCGATAAAATATGTAATATATTATGTCAAACAATTGTTTCAGCCTGTTATCAGCGTTTGTGTAACCTTTCGTAATCACAATTAATCACGCTTATTATTTTTACGACAGAACGCTTCACAGTAAGATGAATAAGTTTATTTAATTATGATTTTTGTAAAGCGATAAAGGAAGAATATTTTTATGTACATTATTTTATACCAACATATTTGATAGGTATTGTTATTCTAAATCTATTTTTTTTTAACCCGAATAATGCATTACGCATACCACTTCGGCTCGGGGGAGCGAAATGGTTATGTGGGACTCCCAGGGACCTCTGTAGTATTCTAAATCTACGTAGCCTAGCCATGCATAACTTTTTTGTTGTTAAGTCTGGCTTTGACAATTTTATGTAGTATGCCAATATAAACACAGTTAAAAAAATAAAACTATTTAACATTTGTAAGCAAAAGATTGCAGCAATATATTCCTGGGGCCAATCAAATCGTTCTAATAAAACCTAACCATGTACCTGCATCAAGTCAACAAATCCTTATCGTCAATACATTCACTCGACCGCGTTTATTTCCTTTGTTCGCCAAAAGAAAATCGCTGTTTTAACAGTGGGCAATAAATCGAACGAGTAAAGGGTCCGCCCTTAAACAATACTCGGCGGGCGGCCTTCGTGCGCCATATCTAGACGCGCTGCGCCTGCGCATGTGGCGGGTGCGTGCGACTACAAACACGCGTGGGCTTGGGTGTAAATCTTCGTGCAAGTACTTGTTTTAAGTGCAAAAGCGAAGCTGGTGTGCTTTCTTTGCCTTTTACTTTAAGAAAGATGTTACTCGGTTTTTTGCTATTTAACTACAGTTAAACAAACATTTCATTTATTTCATTACCTACATACAATCAAAGGAAGGTATATAGGCCCTCTAACTAGCTAGCTTCACGCCACTTCCCTAGCGGGGTAGGCAGAGAAACCCGAACGCCCTATGGCAAGGTCATTACACACCTCACTTGCTTCTTTAGGCATTCTTACGTATAGTATAGTAGGTATATGCGTACTGCGACATTAGAAATAATTATAACGTAGCATACCTACATCATGTAGACTTTCGTTGTTGTTCTGGTAACTTTATCACTTGTTATACATAAGTATAACAAGTGTTTCATATAAATTTGGAATGTTGTTTTAAGAAACATATTTCCTTAAATTTTTTATATAAGCAAAATAATATTTAGAAAAGTTGCCTGCAGAATCCGAGGACATCCTGTTTCTTGTTTATGGAACTCGTTTCAGAGACATTTTGATAGTTTATTTTCAATCAAAGAATTAGTTATATGTAATAAACCTTATCATCAGCTATATAAACAAATAATGTCAAAACCAATTATGTTACCTTACCAATTTCGAATAAATTTCATAAAAATTGTGATTAATTAATTTACTCGAGTAAATATTAACGAACGAACTAACCTAAGGTCATAAACTCCCATTGAAAGATTTATTGTCTTTGAATAAAGGATAGTACGACTATGCCTGAGAGATAACCAATCATCGTTTAGAAGCTTTTACTCAGTTTATGGTATTCGAAGTGGGAATCTAAATGGTTGCTTATTCATTTTACACTAGTAACCGCCCGTAAATTCGCTCAATGAAATCGAAAATTCCATCACTTTTTAAAGCAGTTACCTACTATAAGTGTAGGTAATATAAAGATATCAGTTGTGTGCACGAGTTCATTTTGTTTTACTATAATGTTATATACCATAATAAAAACAGACTACAACATGTTACAAACTAATTAAGAACGAATATTCGATAAACAAGAAATTAAAAGTTTTAGATAAAACCATAATTAAGAACGCACGTATTTACTGATAAGGTCATTTCTAAAAACAAACACAGGGGCTTTGATAACTAAATATAGTAAACAAATTTATTATTTATTATTAAAATACGACGAAAGAGACCTTATACCTAATTATTCAGACATATTTTGCTCAGTTAAATTATGTATTATAGTTAATAATATAAAAAGACTTATGAATGTAGAAGAAGCGAAAGGTGTATGTCAGGATCGTAGCAAATGGAAGTACGTGATCTCTGCCTACCCCCATGGGAAAAAGGCGTGACATTATGTATTGTAATGCAAACTTAAATTATCTGACTCAAACAAAATTATTATATCATTGTAGATGACGCCATGCTCAATATCAGCCACTATATGAGATAATATTAATTAAGGTGAGAATGATCATCCTCTTATTACACGACATTATAAAAATACCTACTAAAATAAATAATCCTGACAGTATATTCTTTTATATTAAATATATTGAATGAATTACTAATACTAGATTCAGCCCTGCTTGTAAAATCATAAAGTAGTAAATAAACGACAAAGATTTGTATTCCACATTACATTAACATTAAATGCCAGTGTCTGATGTAGGTACCTGATTATTGAATGAAGAGAATGCTGAACACATAACGATGTACCCTACCTATAACGATATACCGAATAACCGATACTGAAATGAAAGAATCTCGAAGTCTTACGCGACAGAGCAAGATAAGTTATTAATAAAATTTGCAAAAGTAGTGTCAACTGACAACGCGCCGGATCGCTGCATCGCTCACCTTGAGTGTACAAAAATGTCGCTACGACACCAACACTCCCGTCGACAAATTAATGCTTGAATAAATAATTACGAGGAATGCTCATAAATATTGTAATGTAATTCTTCCGCTTGAGCGAAACGCTATCATCTTTCTACACAGTTTTAGATCAAATGCCAAAATGCCATCGCACGGGCGATTCGACGTATAGCACCGATGGAAAATAACTCGCTCCCGAGGCGATGAAATGTCAATAAGTTCAATCTCACTCTTCATAAAATCAATTCGGATGATATTCAGAAATATATTTATGTTTACTACACGTGGGAATACGATTCCGCTTTCAGTTGAAGGCATATTTACTTAGGATGATAAAAATAGAACACATTGATATGATTTAGTCAACCTGAAAAAAAAAACACCTATTCGAATAACAAGATACTATTAAAATAAGCTAGACGAAGATTATCAATCGTATAATCGTGAATCGATCAGGTCAAATATTACCCTTTTTACATACATACATAACATCACGCCCATAATCCCCAAAGGGGTAGGCAGAGTCAAAGAAACAGCAGGCCCCTCTAAACACATTCAGCCAGAAACAAAACTGGGCTGGGTTAGATGGAAAATTTTGAAAATCTTTTTAATTTCGGTTTTAGTCTAAAATTGTAATTGAATTTGTAAATAAATAAATAATAAATAATCCCAACAAGAGAGGGATTCGCCCCTTCTCTAGTGTAGCTCTTACTCTCTGAAAAATGAGTAAGAGGAGAAGAAGAAAAAGAAAAAGCACATATATCCACGGATGACTTTACCGGACGTGAGAAAAGACTGTTCGTCCCTTTTCAAGTCTAACTCATACTTAGAACAGAAGAAGGATACTCACGTCCATTATCCGTGGACAGCTTCATCTTCTCCAGGAGCGTGGTGTCCCTGTCGTTGTAGACCAGCACGGCCGACGCGTTCGCTCGCCAGGCATTTTGCACCTGCAACACCAGAAAGACGTGATGACTCCTTCGTGTGGTATGCAACTTATGGTATGGTAATAGAGAGAGACACAGAGAGAAAGAAGGTTAGATGATGATGCCAATTAAACATCAGGTCTAAATACGGTGACAGCTCTGTAATTGAAAAGATCCTTAATAGTCTTGATATGGTCGAAACCAATAATTTAATCTTGTGAAAATGATTATTTCATTATAGTGATTTCATCTCCTTCATTATAGTCGGGATAATTTATCATTTAGTTAAATAATGCAAACTAATATTTTGTCTTGAAAAGGAAATCTCCTATTGGTAGTACTAGATTGATGATTTAAGAACTTTCAAGAATGGGTAATGTCGCAAATTACTCATTTGGTTAATAATTCTTCATATTATTATACATGAACTATTTGGTGGGTTTCATCCTATGCTTTGTAAAAAATAATAGCAAATATAAATCAATACCAAAATATGAATTTTGTACTTTCTTCCACATTTTAACAAAATACTTCTACACAATCTAGTCGAACACATAAATAATTCGTGACGTAGACTAGAAGGCAAATACCGACCCCTAAATGTAAATACCGATAAATAATTCTATTACTGCGGCATAGAAAAAAATCAAAGCAAACAGTGTCCTTTCACCCTAAAAGATGAAAGCAATATTTTCATATTTGCGCATGTTTATAAAGCTTTCTCGGAAGCACAAAGAACTCTTTTCCATTTTCATTTTAATATCCATTCTTTCTTTTATCGCAAAGTATACAATACCTTTACAACTTATTCCATTACTATACTAAACTTTATGCATAAAAAGATTCTTGTTCGTTATGCATGAATAATATTCATTTGTTCAAACTGATGAATTTCATTATTCATTAGTTTGGATAACCGAACATCGCTTAAGACGGGGCTTAGATAGTATCGATAGAGACAAGCTTTATAACTCTTTATCTGACAATCAGTCTTTAGTATCGGGGACAGCGATTACACGTCATAAAACAAAATACCAAAAATACGCGTTATCTTTAGTAATAAAATTCTCGAATGTACACAATTTTTATGACAGTGCCATGTTTATGCTCCTTTATGCGGTCTCGACTCATGCGCACTTGATTGTGAAGCGACTGAATCACTTACTACTTATTCACATTCGTATATTTAAATAGCTAGCGAAGAATCGCCAGGCTTTAAACGTGATTAAATACCATCAATCATACTTGGATACAAACTTATGCAATATGCAATTGTTAAACACATAAACTAAAAATGGAATACATGGGAATTATTCAGGATAGACTTTATAGTAACATTCGTGTGATTATTTGTCCAGCTAGTCATGCAAGTTGAAAACCGACTCACTAAAAAAATAAAGGGGATAAATATTTCTCAACATCAGAGTCCATACTCTGGTTAACAATGCACAATCAAATATACATTGTTTAAAAACCGGACTGATGCAACTTCATGAAATGATAAGCTTGGAAACGCTAATAAGTATTTTCTCTTCCATCAAAGGCGAAAAAACAATTTACAAATAATGTACGATAAACATTATTTCTGCTTACGCCAAGAATATTCATTGATAACTATGAGAAATATTGATTGTACAAAAAGCTAACAATCCTACGCTAAGGCAAACAAGTCTCTTCCCATATTTTTTTGCGAAATAACCTGCTGAACATAGCATATGTTGACTATATGTTTTTGTGTCTGTCCCTGGAATAATCAATTCTTTTTAGCGTCTTGCAATCTTTTGCAAAATGTATGTACATACATACACACGTCCGCAATCCCCGACGGGGTGGGCAGAGTCCAATGAGCAGCATAACTAAGTTAGCTCAGAAGGAAAATTGTGAAAAGCAGTGGCTAGCATGCCACCTATGCACATAATCACAAACCCAATGTCCAATAGGCAATTAGTCGCCTTTTACGACCTGATAAACAAGGAACCCAACCGGTAGATTCTTTTTGAGTCCCAGACTAACATGAGACAGACAGCAAATACATAAGCCTAGCTTCAAAATGTATGAGCAAAAGGTAATTGATACATGTAATATTATCTTGTAGTCAGCTGTTCGTTCGTCAGCGAATTGCGTGTTGTTTTATTTATTAAAAAGTGCCTACGCTATTATCATACAGTTCCACCAGAACAAATTCCTGTTGAGCTGCAACCTGACACCGGTGTCAACAGTCTGTTATCACTGCAGCGGCCTCGTCCTCGGGGAGGCTTCGGGAAACATCGGTTCGGTGACCACCAGTGAGTTACTGTCCCGGGTCGTGTGTTATCGCGTCGCTCCGTAAATAAATCATCGTAACAACCTGTACTATTATTCCGGAGGGTAAGTTATCTAGCTCGTCGTCACGTAGAATCGATCATTCTCGATCGTCGGATAAATCGATCGAGAGTGATACCTTTGTGTTTGCCCGCATTGGCACAAATGTTTAAATTAAACGGAACCGATGGTCTCATTTAAAACCCTAATGGCGAAAAAACTGTTTGTAAAATTAGCAACGGAATACGATCAACTTTAGGATTCAGAAGAGGCTTGACATAGCCTCTTTAATTCCTTATCTAATCATCTATGATTATTCTAGCTAGATATACTTAACACGTCTCTATTGACTGTGACAAATAGATAAAAATGCTAGGCATTTTGGGGTGGGGTTGCTGAGACAATTGTGTAATATTGAAGCAATGATATTGTAAGGTCCACAACTGAAAAGTACTTTCTAGTCAGGACCAAAAAGACCAAGTAAGAGCCGGTATGGGCTCACGTTATAGAGTAACTTCGCTACAACCAGTCTAGTCAGGGCCATCTTCTTTTGTGCACCAAACGTTAGGCTGGTAACGCTTCACTTACAGGTCAATGCTCCATGAAATGTATCATTTAATTAATATTTACGAACATAGGTAAACATAAGCTAACCTTAAGTACCTACGTATACTCGTATTGTATATTATATTATAATATTTTTGAAAAATCTTATTAACCTAATAGTCATTTCAAACATTACATTACGTACTCGTTTAATCTAGTCTTTAGAGAAAATTAGTCATGAAAACCTCAATTTTATTGACGAGTTATCATCAGAAGAATTATCATCAGATTAATGGACTGTTACCAAGACGAAAAGCGTCTCTTTCTTTGTAATGAAAATAAATTAAATTCGCAGCAATATTCATCAACATTTAATGTCAAAGACACGATGAATGCAAAATACTTGGAAATTATTACTTAATGATTTATTACTGTATTCAAATCGTCAGAACAAGATCTCGAAATAGAGGCAATCATTTATGACAATGAAATTATTTATGTATGCAGTTTACTTGCATTTGACTCTGCCTACCCCTTCGGGGATAACGGGCGTGATGTTATGCATCATTTTATCAACGTGTAACTAAAAGAATCATCGATGAGTAACTTCGTTTAGTATTCATGAACAGATTTAGAATTAGGTATTTCTATCCAATTAAATTTAAAGATGTATATGATATGAGCCGACTTGACTCACTATGAGTAATAATACCTTTTTCTCAATGTTGTGAAGTCATTATTTCTTGCGATTGTAAACGAAACTTATCTACATATTTTATTATTAGAGATAATATTCATAACCAACTAATAAGTATATTTAGTAAGTTCGGGACGTACTCGTATAATATAGAAAATATTGTTTTACTAGCCATTTTCGAAAGTAGCCAGTAAATTGCCTGTATAACAAAATTTCTTGGTTCCTTCCATACGTTGATTTCTATTCTAGGGTTTAAGGAGATATAATGAAAAAACTCTCTCGCTTGCCTCTTCTGAATATATGTTTCAGCGTAAATAAATACTATCGAAACAAATACATCTTCAAGCTAAAGTTCATTGGGCATTGACTGACTCTTAACAACCTAGTGAAGGCCTTACTTTATCTACAGGGTCAATGAATATGCACACTTCCCCCGGACTCGTTAAAGAAGCAAGCACACAAGGTAATATCGATTAAGGCAAGAATTCACACATTCAATGTTTTGTATTGTAACATTGATGTTAGCAGAGCCATATACATAGATATCCAAGTTTCCTTAAATTATCGGAATTATCTGGTCTGTGAATCTAATTACGACATATTATGTGATATTAATAAATTATATGCACCTACGTTTCTTTGAAACCAGAATACTAACTAACTAAACTTCACGCCACTTCCCTAGCAGGGTAGGCAGAGAGAACCGAACGCTATATGGCACGATCCTTACACACCTCACTCGCCTCTTCAACATTCAGAATACTAAGAGTCTTGCACCATTCAATTCGTTTATTACCCTTTTAAAAGGCCTGTTAAACACATTTATGAATATTTAAATCGACAAACAGAAACATGAATGCAAATATCGGTGTTACCCAACATCGATAAATACATACAATCGGTGCCCTATTTCCGAACGAGATGTTAACATCCGGCTCATTTATTGATTCACCAATTTTAACAGTAGCTTATGCCCGAGACATAGTCCGCATAAAATTTCCAATAAAATAATATTTTTTGATTGGGGGAATTTTTTGTCCACAATAAATGTAGTTTGAGTAGTTTGAGACTCCTGGTGTTAAGAACACCAACTACCCGCCAGTGAAGTCTCTTCAATCGGTTCTGCTCTTTCTAAGATTAGCCAGAAACAGATTAATAAATTTTCTTTTTTGTAACATATAAGTACCACACCACGCAAAATTTCATATGTTTTTAAAATTACATTACAAACACCTTAATTCTGTTTATTATATCTGTATAATTTTCTTACATTAAGTCAGCATACATCCCAATCACGAATCAGGCATCCCCAAAAGAAAGCAATATATTTATCGGCCTTCAGCGGATGGGGGGGAGGGAGGCGATTGGCTCCAAGCAATGACCGGCTAAGGCCGAACGCTATCTACCCTCAGGGTTATCAGGTGGATGTTCTTTTCAACGGTGAATGCCAGAGAGAAGGTTAGGCCTTACGTACGGCACCGAACACATACAACTAATGCAATTTTATAGGCGAAGTCTTGACATTATATCGGATTACTAAGATTTGATACAATAGAACATCATACATATATCGACTATGTATGTAAAGTAATTCTATTAGAAAAAGTACGGCCAATATTTAAAAAAAAAATTGCCGATACTATGTAGGTACATTTTATACAAAATGGTTCGTAAGTATTTGGTATGTACGTACGTAGATGCTAATGTAAAATTATTGAAAGTAGCTGCATAATACACTGAAATACGAACGTAAGTACCTATTAATACGTTATTTTAAACTCTTACATAAAATGCACGTAGTAAAACATAATCCATTTATAACAATGCAATGTTTTCCGAAGGCCAATCAATTATTAAATGCATTTTGATACGTAATAAGCGCTATAATTTAATTTAAAGAAGCCTTATAGCGTGTTAAGTAATTGTTTTTATTAGATTATTCATTATGTATTATTTCAAATGAACTTTTTAATTCTTACTGTGAAAAACATTTGGGACCTGAGCACATGACATCAGCATGACAAACGAATTTTAGATAACTGAAAACATTTTAATATAGACAGACACCTAATAACATATATTAGACAGTAGAGGTCGTTCAATGGTGCACCCGTCGTTATTTTTATGAAGCAATATTATGCAGCCCGATAACATAAGACAACATTTTCTAACATTTACAGTTTTCTATCGAGCCCAACTCTATTGCTTGCTTGTCCTTGAACACTGCAGACTACCCTTTCGTGATTTGCAAACGTGGTATTGATGTATGTACATATGTATATTCCACGCCAAATTTTCCATATATTGGTACATAAACGTTGATTCAAAAAATATAACTGCGGTATGAATACGTCATAACACTGAGGTACATAGATGTGTTCAGATAACTTGATAACTTCGGTGTAACTAGAATGTGGGAACGCAATCAACTTTAATTGACTTGAGCGATGTTGCTTTTGCACCTGTTGTTGTTGAATCTCAGACCTCGATCTCTAAAGACACTACTTCTACCGCAAACGACAAGTGGAGTGACCCATTAGAAAACTAATGATTCACTCCACTTGTCATTTTGCGGTGTGTTCAGATTGCTTCCTAACGGATGTAATTTTAAATTTCGTGTTTGATTTTCATTCGCTTTGACGATTAAATGTAATCTAGTGTTTTCGCAATGAAGCGGAATCTCGTCATCTAATTTCTTAGCCAAAATTCACTCTAGGTCTCATCAGCATTACGCAAAGACTATGAAATACTCGGGTCAAAATTAAAGTTACATTCATTTTAGGAGTGCGATATGTCAATAAGCAAATGTTCGATTTTTCACCCTACTCCACAAAAGGAAAAATTTAACATCTAAACAGTATATCCCAAATTTTGTGGATGTCCCCTTTGATAGAACATGCAGAAAAGTAATTTCTGACCGGAGAGTCGGTCCGTCTTAGAAACGCCCAGGAGTAGACACTATTCTACCCCCATCAGGGTGACATTACGTCAAGCTTTCCCTTCAAAGCTTCCATGGCTCCACAGCAGCCACAACCCTCCAAGTTTCAAATTCTAGTACCTTAATTTCGAAGTTGCAGCTGCCCCGCTTGACGACCGCGATCCAGGGCTCGGTGGGCAGCGGGTCGGCAGGCGCGGCGACCGACAGCAGCGGCCACGTGCACCCCGTGTGGTCGTGCTCCCCGCCCGGACCCTTCGCGCGCACGTGCACCGCCATCCCGCGCGACGACCCGATGAACCCTTCGCCGTACTTGCCGGACTGCTGGCAAAGATAACATTTGTAGAATATAGGCTTTATCGTTTTTACGATAGTTCTAATGAATGTGATGATCACAGAACCCCACAATCATCAGAAGGTAGGAGTAAGATCAATATAATGGGACAAAGGCATGTAAGTTTTGGATTTTTCTGGGACACCTCAAAACATGCATTAATTAGTAAACTACTTCAAAGCATCTACATCTAGAATCTTTGTCCAATTTAATTGGTTCTCTAATCTAAGAATTACGATTACGTAATTCTTCCCCTTCAATGTTATAATCAGAGTTGCTTAATCCAGGTCTATACCAGATTCTAAACGGGGGCGATAACTTGTTTGTGTCTTTCAGGGAGTTTAACATCAATTAAAATAGTTATCCATATTACCAAGTATCGTTTCAATTGCTTCAATTTGTGGTCAGTTTATAAGAAAAATGCTTCACATGTGAGGCTTAATCTTGTACCACATCTCATACACACACAGATCAGTAGACGACATAATGGAATGATATGAAATAAAATAGATTATCCGGTTTCTAGGACATTGCCTACTCTATAAACATAATACTAAAAATACTTGACTTGATATGTAACATATTTGTATAATAGATACATCAACTCCATAATATCCGAGTCGTACATGACAGATAAATCTTAATAATAAGTACCTACATGACGTGAGAAATGTATACCTACTATTATATAGTTGTTTATAAGTAATAATAAGAGTAATATTAAAGTAAAATAGCAAAAAGGATTCAGTAGCGACTTGTTTACATGAAAATGTTTATAACTGATACACAAAAATGCGCCACATTTTCCGTAACAGGGAATATCTAAAAGCAATCATAACGTCGAGTTGAAATCTTAGTAAATAAATCGTGAAAGGTTTTATAGTACATATTATTTACGGCAGAATCCATCAATTTAGTAAATTCTTAAACAAAAATGTTTTTTCGTAAAATAAAGTCGCTGGTAGTCATCATGCTATTTTAGAACAAACGCTTATTAAAATTCAGAGTTACTGTTATTGTATAAAAATGAGAAATTCCATTTCAAGAACTTTCTATTGTCTTGTACCTACTTGTAAATATGTGAGTAACAACACAACGTCAAACATCGTAATTAAACGATTTCGAAACAGAGGCTCTAAGTTATCTTCATTTCTTCATTACTGTTTGTTTAAATTTCCCCTGGGTCAAGCTGTATGAAGATTGTATTGAATCCCAAAAGCCTGTGTTTTAAATGGATTTCAGTCTATAATGAATTTAGCGAATTTACATGGTTGATGAGAACGACAATAGACAATTATGACAAACAAATACTAAAATAACCAACTTCACACCATTTCTCATGTTAAATAATCAGATTATAATAATAATAGGCTCATGAAATTTTATTGTTAAAGACATTTGTAATGGAAACAACCAACAGTATAGTTTGTTGATGTCTTTATACCAGTAGTTCAATTAAAACATGGGCGTGCTGACACACACACTCAAATCACACATGTTATTTTCACAATATTGTAGTGGCACAAATAACACATTTTCCTTTCTCAAGATGTAAATTTAAGGCGTACCAAACAATAGGTTAAATCACGGAGTATTGGGCAGACCTATCGGGCAAACAAGTTTCTCATTTATAATATGAGTAAGAATTGGAGAACACGATTAATAAGAATGTGAAGTCCTATCGGCATATTCTTCTTAAGTCCCGGACTCAAAAAGATTTTGCCAACAGTGTCTTACCTAGCATCTCGTAAAAGGAGACTAATGGTTTATCGGGTTTTGGGTGTGTGATTGTGTGGGCGACGAGCTCGCAACTTGTCATTTCTTTTTAACCGACTTCATAAAAAAGGAGGAGGTTCTCAATTCGAATGATTTTTTTTTTTTACAATTTTCCATCTAGCCCCCTTAACCACATTCAGCCAAAAGATAAAATTGGGCTGAGTTTTATTTTTTGGCTGAATATGATTAAAGGGGCTAGCTGCCATTCTTAACCTACCTAGCTACTAAATAACGCTTATTTTAATATTCAACAATAGTCATCATGAATTACAAGACGGAACGATGACTATCAAGAGATTGACACTAAAGCATGAATTTACATCGTTTCGATATAATGTATTTAATGATATACTGTGACTCAACAGTACATTGCGCATATTCAATTTCTGGTTGTATATCTAATGTATACAAGTGTGCATATGTAAATAACCTTATTATAATATATAATGGTTTATAAATACATAGACGGTTCACATTTCAAAGTGTAGTTTTAACTATGCAGTGAATACGTATGTAAATAACACGGTGCAACCAAATTACACTTTTTCAACCGACTTCAAAAACGGAGGAGGTTCTCAATTCAACCGTATATATATATTTTTTTTGTATGTGTGTTCTTTTGTAATAGAAACATTTCATTACTTTTTCTACTGATCAGTACCAGCATAAAACAATTTTGTTATAATTATTATTTTTATAGTTATTTGACTACAAACATTCAAAAATTACTTCTGTAAACGATTTTTGATGATTTATTTTTCAGCCTAAAAATTACTGAAACGCAAACATAATACATGTGATTGATAGTAAGAATACTAATATTTCGAATTAGGTTTCTATTTTTTTGTATGCAAAGATATGGCTTTCGATATTTTTGCATACATTCTTAGCTGTGCCTTTTGTATAATTCTTTATACCATTCTAATGCGAATATTTTGCAAGGCATCAATAAAGCAATATAATTTATATTGTTAATAAAAAAAAGATTATTATTTTCTAAAAAAGATGAAAATTTTGTTTTTATGAATTTATTTATAAATACTGAAGACCTTTAAAACATTTTTAGTAACTTGCTTCTCAAAGATCACAAAAATGTGACCTGATGGGAAAATTTGGATGTCTGAATGTTAATCAGATGTTACTACTATAGGAATAGGCATTATGTTTGTTATATCTGCCGCAACGATTTGTTGACCTTACTGCAAACAATTGTTTGTCGAAATGTTTACGCAACCGGCGTTAATTAAGTTCAATGCAACAACAACAG
Source organism: Glyphodes perspectalis (assembly GCA_951394215.1). NCBI lineage: Eukaryota > Metazoa > Arthropoda > Insecta > Lepidoptera > Crambidae > Glyphodes > Glyphodes perspectalis. The sequence continues at coordinate 6,015,947 of OX596218.1, forward strand.
TTGGTCAACTCGTTATGTTTTTTTCCTTTAAACCGGGACTCGGTACTTTAGAATTAAATCCGGGACTTCTTACGCAGTACCGAAATACCTTCTGTCGTGTAACTGGAACATAGGTAATAAACAAATCGACTAGTTCAGCAATTTATATACCTTATACATACAACATATAGAATACGATTATGTAAATAAATGCCATAATGTTGATTAATTTGACTATTTCCATGTGGTAAGACTAACATACAGAATAAGGTTCTATCTTAGGACATCATTTGGCATCTCATTTTATTGCATAACTAGCTGTGCCCGCGGTTTTATCCGCGTTTATGGTTATATAGTCTATAGCTTAATTCGATAAATGGACCATCTAACACTGAAATAATTTATCAAATCTGACCGGTAGTTCCTGAGATAAGCGAGTTCAAGCAAGCAAACAAACAAACTCTTCAGCTTTATAATATTAGTATACATTTATAGCATAATAAACATGATTTATTATTGGAATAAACAAAACATTATTAAGAAATCTACGAAATAATAATTTAATATACCTATCTTCCTGTTTAATATAACACGTACCTAACCTAAAGAGCACATACACGAGCAACTATATGAAAATCATATTTTTTCCTGTAGCCACCATTCGACCACAATATCAAAATAATAGATTAATTAATTGAAAATTCACGTACCTAATAATCGTGTATGGTATTTCAGTACAAGCGACTAATTAATAACTCATAATGTATGATTTTTTGATATCGTTTATTTCTGATACTTGTTGAAAGTGTTGTTATGTAGGTATATGAAAAAATCCCAATTTTAGGATTAAAATGCAGTATTTTTAGAGGGATAAAAAGAGGTCTCCAGGTGAAAAACAATATGGCCTATCTGATGGTGACCAGTCGCTGTACACACATATCATCACGCCCGTAATCCCTGAAGAGGTAGACAGCAGTCACTGTAGTCTATGGATATCACATCTTTATCCCCCTCCCGTAGTCTCTCATAGAAGACGTCGACCTAGGAATGTCCTCCTAGACCCCGACGATGCCATCACGCTAGCCACGAAGTCGGCTCAGCAGCTCGCGACACAGTCCAACGCTTCAAGTCGCCCGTCGTTCCGTCCTCGCCGGCGAGGACTCGCGTCGCGCCACCCCCGCTAGGTCCTTATTCGCGTAACCGGCCCGGCCCGGTCGCTCTATCCCCAAACCTACGTGTTTCGGTCCTCTTCAGCAACGTCCTGAGCCGAGGTCGAGCCCCACAGGGGGCGCCCTCAGGCTGTTGCCTAAATTTTAGGGGTGAGAGTTTCCCACTCCCCCGCCAGCCCGGTAGGTAGTAAAGGCCGCCTTCGGCCAACTACCGACGTCCTCTCAAAATAAAAATAAAAATAAAAGCACGTAATCTCTGAAGAGGGCTTTAATTGACAATTATACTAGGATTAAAAATATCTAATTTTTAAAGCTCTCATTTGTATTTGTTCTGCACTCTTTCTCAAAAACAGCAAAAAAAATACATAGGTACTTTATGACTATTTTAACCGTAGAGCTTGCATGAAAAGGATCATGAATGTTGAAGAGGCGAGTGAGGTGTGTAAGGATGCTATATGGCGTTCGGTTCTCTCTGCCTACCCCGCTAGGGAAGTGGCGTGAAGTTTAGTTAGTTAGTTTAGGTACTTTATGTACTCATATTTCCTTCGTAAGACGTATCATTAACAAAGAATTATCAAAACAATGGTTTCGCAATTATTACATAACATGGTAATTACATTAGGTATCTACAATCGATTGCTAATGAACACAATTATCACAATCATCTAATCACGACTGAGCACGTACCGAAATGGAAGTTTATGGTGTTTAAGGTACTTTGGAAACATCTTGAAATATACATACAGACACTAATTGTCTGTCTGTACAACAATACAACAGGGACATAGAAAAAATAAATATATGGCGGTTAAGGAAATTCCAACACATATCACAATGATTTATTCTAATTATATTTATGAAATACCATATTCACTGAATATGTATAATATTTTTTTGTATATTTTAACGAGATACTTGTATGAATGAAACTGTATTAATTATAATACAGCTTATTTTTCATACTTCTCAATTAGACATGTATTGAACATCCAGTTCTAAAAGATACATTTTGTGATATTTTATGTTTCGCATCTTTGTCGTAACGGCAACGGTTGACATTGTACCATGACATATCAAAGAAAGGATACATAAAATACTTGTGTTTTGAGAACCTGTTGCTTCTCGATAGGAGTCGAAAATCATTGAGGGGTCCTAGCGGGTGGAAATCCTAGATATTTCGCTTAGGAAGCGTAAATTAAAAAAAAAATCCTTCCAAAACCACATGTAAAGTTTATAGAGAAATAAATACCATGCAAGCGCGATCTAACTGCAAGTACAACACATTTCTAATATTTTTTTCTATAGAAGCTGGCTTCCGGCCGCTCCACCAATATAATTTGAAATGGCAGTGATATTTTTTTATGCGATTTGATAGAATATTCGATGTCAGTAGGGCCTCGGACAAAGGCCTTGGTCGCTCATGTTTATTCATCGCGCGCAGACAGCTGTCGACACTTCATAAATAACGCATTGGATAAAACAAAAACAATTCGCGTATTGTCACTGTTGCGCTGAGACTGACGGTATCGCTAAATGGCAGACCATTCTCAGATCTAACTCGCTCATCGGTTCTAGTAAATTTGACTAGAAAAAAAAACAAAAGAAACTTAACTTTACGTCGTAATCCCGAGCGGGGTAAGCAGAGAGTTTGGAGTGTCATAAGAGCGGTTTTTACTCATTTGCTTCTATGACATTCGTACTACATCATTGCTGAGAGGCTATATTAACCATAGGGTTAATATAGCTCCTAACAGTTAAATAAAAAAGCATTTTTATAGCCGCTATTAATCAAATTGCTTAGACTTTCATAGGGACATTTCTAATATCATGGATCTTGCATTACCCCCAGGGGGATTCTATCACCCCTAGACAAGTAAGTAAAATGTAACGGTTACATTTTGGGTGCATGGAAATCTGAATGCAAAGCTCTGAAACTGCAATGATGTTTTACGTCATCGGCAGAAGTCGTATTTATCCGTGCTTGTTCCTCGATAAATTGACTATACAACACAACTTTTTTTTTTCATTTCGGACCTACTGGTCGAATTGAAAAAAAAAAGTTCTGAGATTAGCGCGTTCAAGCAAACAAATAAACTTGTCAGCTTTATATATTAGTAAATACTTATCTAAACCCAATTAGGACAATAATGATTTTGAATTAATTAAATGAATCATCTCTTGTAGATTATTAAAATCATTGTATATAGTTAATAAATTTACTTTACAAAAGGTCTCTTAAAAAAGTTGTTACTTATCTATTCATTTCATTGTTTTGAAATGGTATTTCCGCATGTATTTGACGCTGTCTTAGAACGTGACTCAATTTCATACCTATTTTAAATAGGGATTACCTACAGTAACAGAAGCAGATTATCGTCAATTTGTTTTGACAAGCTCGATGGCGCATTCGGTAGTGACCCTGCCCCATGCGCCAAGAGTTGTGGGTTCGATCCCCACCCAGGACATTCGTGTAATGAATACTTGTGTTTGTTCTGTGTCTGGGTGTCAATATCCAATATTTAAGTATATATTTGTAATGCCACTGTTGTTTCTGATATCCGTAACACAAGTGCTTAAGCTACTTACTTCGGAGTCAGTTCAATGTATGTGATGTCGTCGGATATTTATTTATTATTATTTATTATTGTAATGAGAACATAACAAATTGCACCTGCAGTGTTTTTGCAATGTGCTATGTAAAATCATTCAAATATTTTAGCTGTTCCAAGTAATACTTTAAATATAAAACTAGTAAGGAAAACACACCGCGAGTCATTTTGGTGCACCATAGCGCAATGTTGAATAATTTTACAGAGCCGACTCAGTGAGCTGCGCCTGAGTTAGGTACTGTGATTGATGACGCAAAGATCCTTGCTGAGTCACCAATGTCAAATGGGATCTAGCTTTAATAGTTATGGAGAATAAAAAAATCCAGTCAACAGATTGCCTTGATACAATCTCTGTATTGATTTAGAATTTAGATCTAAAGGTTTATTCACATTTGACTTAGAAGTGATTCTAATTTATCTTTACTAGCGACTCGGCCCCAGCTTCGCACGAGTACAAAATAATATGAAACTATACATATAAACCTCCCTTTTGAATCACTTTATTTATCGGTGAAAACCGCATCAAATTCCCTTAAGTAGTTTAAAAGATCTTAGCGAACAGACAGAAGCAGCGTGTTTGTTTTAGACCATAATATAAAGATTGTTTTTGGATTTGGGGATTTTGGTGATGATTAGTGCTGCTTGACATAAAATATCATGAAATTTTAAAACAGTTTCAGTCCAGTTTTAATGTTGCATTAAGTAGTACTAAACTTATACTTATATAGAATTCCTAAGTTGCCGGAGATTTTCTAAGCACCAATTTGGTCCATCTCTTAAATGGGTTGAGCAACTTTAACATAGAAAGTTATTGATCTTCCGATAGACTATGCCATTTTCGCTGCAAACGAGCGGTTTAAAAAAATTGTCTGCTACATTTTTTAAGACGGATCACACCAACGTGTATATTACAAACAGTTAAGTATTAAATCTACCGTAGTCTCCCATAGAAAACGTCAACCTAGGAACGTCCTCCTAGACTCCGACGACGCAATCACGCTAGCCATGATGTCGGCTCAGCAGCTCGCGACACAGTCCAACACTTCAAGTCGCCCGTCGTTCCGTCCTCGCCGGCGAGGACTCGCGTCGCGCCGCCCCCACTAGGTCCTTATTCGTGTAACCGGCCTGCGCCCGGTCGCTTCTATCCCCAAACCTACGTGCGTCTGCCCTCTCCAGCAACATCCTGAGCCGAGGTTCGAGCCCCATAGAGGGCGCCCTCAGGCTGTTGCCTAAATTTTAGGGGTGAAATTTTTCCACTCCCCCGCCAGTCCGGTAGGTAGTAAAAGCCGCTTTCGGCAAACTACCGATGTCCTCTCAAAAAAAAAATAACTTCTAAAGCGAGTAGTAGCGTGAAGGCGCCCTAACTCGTTCAATATGGCGGGCACCGCGCGCGCCGTGATACAAATGCCTAATACCGACCGATTAGCAAATCGATGCTTCCGCTTCCTCCTACAACAACGACGTATTTGTTTTTTGTTTGTATCGGTGTTTATTATTACGCGGTTCACATGCCGGGTTTAAAAGTTCAAAGTTGAATAAAAACACTTGTAGTAATTCGGTCAAGAATGGCAATTGTTTAATTAAATAGCGTCAGTCCGTAGCTTCGCCTGCGTGAAATTCGGTCTTATACAAAGACGCTATGTGAGTAACTATATTTTTTTAATTTTTAATATTTCCGTGTTTTCAGAGTGTACAACTTTTGTTGTATGTACCAAAAATATTAATCAGTCCCAGGGGTTTAAGTATGAAAATGTACTAGTCACACAGATTTATTTCTGCATATATAATATATCAACTTATCAGTACATCAGTAAGGATATATTTTTTTTATATATTTTGCCTTTCAATACCACGTCTAAATTCTTCAAATATCTTATACAGAGAATAATATACCTAAAGAAAAACGGAATAAGTTCCCAACCGCTTTACTCGATTCGTTTGGTACTTTAATAACTTTTACTTAGAAGGTAGTGGTAATCAATATATGAAGGGTAGAACTATATACACATTACATTATATATGTCGCAGGCAATTTGTATGATTCGGCATTTTACAAACGGCGTCGTCCGTTTAAAAACGGTCGCTATTTTGAAATATGCTGAAGGCAAAATGTATACTGCGGTCATTATATAGTATGCCGCAAGTATTTAGTTTAGGTCAGGTAGTAGTTATAATAACAACTGCGACCAGAACCGAAGAAGAACAACGACGACGACGCCGTTTGTAAAATGCCGAATCATACAAATTGCCTGCGACATATACAAAGTGATACTGGTCGACCAAGAAGTATGCGCGGTTATGAGAACTCAATAATAATGTTCACAAGTTTATAATGTTGTAAAGCCAACAAACAACTACATACACATTTCCGAAGGACGGTGAAGCTTGTGATAATGTCACTTAATTTAGTCGGAATGGTAGCCCATCCAATTTACGACCGCAACGTGAGTAGCTTAACACTTTTATCGCTTACAGTTTCTGTGATTGCGTCACAAACAACTTTTGTACCTACTTGTATTCTATTGGATTTAATATAGTCGTATATAAAAGTATAATAAGTATAAAATATGTCCCATGTTGATCTGGGACTTGAAAAGAATGTGCCAACAGCGTTCCTTGATGAGCATGTCGTAAAAGGCGTCTAATGGTATATCAGAATTGGGTATGTGATTGTGTTGTGCAGGCGACGAGCTAGCTACTTGTCACTACTTTTTCTCAATTTTCCATCTAACCCAGCCCAGTTTTATTCTTGAATCCGAATGTGGTTAAAGGGGCTTGCTGTCCCTTTACTCTGCCTACCCCTTCTAGGATTGCGGGCGTGATGTTATGTATGTATAAGTATACAATAATACATGCTTTTTGCTATGTATTGTTGAACATATTGTAGTTCGTATCTTCTCGTTTATATACCCCTATTAAATAAATTACTCGATATACGCAAATGTATAATACCCATATTAAATATGATTCATCATTCATATCTATTTAAACACCATGACTTGTATTACTTCTCATTTAGAAAAAAATGCATCAACACCTAACAATCGCGAACACTAATTATATATACTATTTCGCTTTGAACAATTGCGTTATATAATAGATATCCTACTAGTTGAGCCTATAGCTAGTAGATAACCTACTAGCTCAATGGTAAGGACACGCGCCTCTTAACCGAGTAGTGCAGGTTCAAACCCGGGCACGTACCTCAGGATTTTTCAAATCTATGTATGTATTAATACCACTAGCTCGACAGTAAGGGAAAACCTCGTGATAAAACCTGCAAATTCAAACAACTTTGGATTTGTAACCATGATCCAAAAATTGTCTAGTTCCACTTAGGGTTTCGAAGGTCAGATCGGCAGTCGCTTTAATGTAATTAGCAGACTCGCTAAATCTTGGATCATAGTCTAAGCGGACCTCGTCTAAGCACGTATCACTTAAGATCTATTCAACCTCGCCATTTGACATGTCTATGTTTATACATTTTGAAATACCAATTACCTAGGACTCCTAAGGGTCATAACGTATAAACATAAATGGCGATTTTAACTTAAATAGTTGTTGAGTTATGAAGAGGGCAGATGTGAGTACAAATTGTTCGTCTTGAACTTGGCTTGACTAAAATTGCACTTAATTGAGACGAAAGCATATGTTATCAACAGTTTATCGTTATCAACAAACAAAATACATATTAGACGCACTCCGTAACACGGTTAACCCGTTTATCAACTAATGACCCGATTTGAAATTTTTTTTCACCAATGGAAAGCTACTTTATCTAGGACATAACATGGGCCATATTCTATCCCTGTATTCCCACGGGAACGGGAATTACGCAGGTGAAACCGCAAGGCGTTACTAGCACAAAATATTATTGTCGAAAGAGAGTCGAGTATAATAGAGTATTTTACTAAGCACTTTATACCTGAAGAATTCTGTAAAATAGGTTCAACTTAATATTAGAATACCGAATATCATGTTTCAAAAATAATTTGATAATATTATCTGTAATAAATACATTTTAAAAAGTTACAAATAGCGCGTAATCATCACGTGGTTAAAAACGTTGTAAGTTTACGTCATAATGAATGATAATTGACATTATTTCCAGCAACAAGTTTAAATTACCTAAGTCCAAAATTATCTCTTGAGTTTGACAGCATGTGAGTTCTAACTACTGAACCGATCCGAGTATGACGTCATTATAGCACCATAGTAGTTTATGCAAACTGAAACGTCAACTCGTAGCATAAACGAGTTGTGAAATGTCCTTCTAACTATAAATTTAACTATTTTGCTAACGAAAAATACTTTTTTGTGTTAATTTTGTGCCTTTATTGTGAAAGTGGTTTAAAAAATTTGTAAATACCCTATTCCCTGAAGTTACATGATGTATTGTAGTTTTTTTTTTTTCTTTAGGAATATTCCGAGACATTTTATGAATAAATGTATTTTAAATTTTAATTACATGTCACTTGATTAGGAATGTATCTACATAACATATTTTTGTGGTATAAAATAAATGTAGGTACGCGGCAACCACGTTTTTATAAAGCATCATCATCATGCATATTCAAATAAATTTTAATTTTTATTTTATTTGTGGTTAATCTATTTTCATTTATTGCATTTATTTTAGAATTTTAAAAATACTCCTCAAGTAAGAGATAACAAGTTTAGCACCATATATTAATTTAATTTATAGTGCTAAACTTGCAATGTTAATAGCCTACATTGCCAGTTAATTTAAAATATTAACTTAAAAGACATATGTCTTACTAGAACTGTAAGTGGTAATAGATTTATCACGTTACATCCATTTAGAGGGTAATTTTAACCAGTAGAAGCGAATAATTATATCAAACATGGTGATGGGTTGTCATCGTCACAAATATATGAATCTTTTGCTAACATACATTGAGGCCCCTACAGATCGGGGGCCCTGTATCATTAATACGGCTCCGTAAATAAGTAATCTACCTATTTTCCAGCAATAAATGCTTTAAAACTTAGTTCAGATGGTTTGAGACGTCTTGGCTACAAGTAATTTTATGTTCTCTCTGCCTACCCCGCAAGTGAAGTGGCGTGAAGTTTAGTTAGTTAGTTAGTTATTTAGGGACATTACATTAATGTCGATCAGATTCAACTTCAAATACCCAACAGTTCTTTGTGCTTTATGAAACATCTCTATGTCGATACATTACAAACACCAACACATTCATGTCAAGCTGTCTGCATCAAACGTAATGAACACCGTCTGGCATCGAACGTTTGTACTTACAGAATGATTCAGAGGCAATCAGCACCACACATCGACATACAGCTGTACTTAACGTGGCTGTAGGTCCCGTTTGAACAGAACTGTCCCTTTGTTTATTCTGTCTCCACGTCCCCGGGAACTGTGATGGGTCGCAAAAATACCACGTTTCGAGAAACCTTAAATCATTTAATAACCAATTATTGTGGATAGAAAAAAGAGCTCTGAATTGTGGCTCATGGATGTTGGCATTTTTTTTTTTTCGGAAACTTCGTACGTCTTGTGGCTTTTTGCAGTACCTACGTTCGTATATGAATATATACAATTCTGATATACTGTATTTGCGGGTAGATATAGTTTATAGGGGTCGAAGCCCTATATTATAATACGGCTACGCCCCGTTTTGATAAGCTACTTTACTAGTTCATATAACGCCAGTCAGATTCTTATCTAGCGAAAATAATATGTTATCTAGCAAATTAACCTCACATTGTAACTTTATGAAACCGACCTTCGCGGGTGCCAAATACGCTAACAGTGGCAACGCGTCGCCAAGCCAAATATAAATCGCCCTCAAAGTTAAATTGTACAAACGCGCAAGTAAATAACTTAAATAAACACTCCTTGACAGCAACAAGCACACTGTCAATGACTCTCGACAACACTTATATCCTTTAAGTACCTCTTTACAGTATTTTGCTTTAGGTGTCCACCTACATCTACGCTAATATTATTATGAAAAAGATTTGTATGTTTGTAACAAATAAACTCGTAAACTACTCAAGGGTTATGGATGAAATTAGACACAGACATAGATTACAGACTGGAATAACACATAGGCTATGTTCTATTTATATACAATACGAGGGACGCCGCGGGTAAAAGCTAGTAAAGAATTCGCCTCAATGGTCTATACTTACTAAATATGACGCACGAATTTCGAAATAGGATATTAGCTCATGGTGAAATGAGAGAGCTGAATACGAATAGTTCAATGTATTTCATAACAATAAGAACAATAGTCGTTACCATGACGATACGAAATATAGTTATCGTGCTGTATTCAATATTTGAGCCGTCTGATTTTTTTTACTCTATTGTTTTGCTATTTCTGACAGGTAAAGTGCTTCAAGGCTTTTTGGAGTTTTGTCATTAAAAATAAATCCCAAATTATTTGTCAATAACTGTTACTACAATATAATTTATGTATGTATTATTTATGACATGATTTTTATTAAATTATGTCATATGTCAAATTATATTTAAAAATATATGAAGAAAAAAAGAACAGAGCCACACCCAAACCAATGTTTTAGAAAGCTATATAGTTATTATATGATGTAAGTATGTTGAAGAGGACGGTATCTCCGCCAAATGTAAGGAAAGATGTTCTCGGAATGAGGATTTAACGGAAGCCAGTTTTCCCTACCTCAAGTAAGTACTGCACTATTTCATGACCCACTTATGGATGAAGTCACGCATTATTATTATCGTAAGATTTAACAAATTACATGTTAACACAACGCATACATCATACTTACAAGGAAAATTCTTATATTTTCAATTTCTTATAACTCTCAAAATGTCCTACTAAGTTCATGTCCACTTACAGCCGCCATACAGTTGAAACAATGGCAACTGAATTATTCACAACTAACCTTAATAAACAGGTCTACACATTTTGAAGTCTACATCTAGTTTAGTTTTCACGCATTTCTTAAACGTATGATGTTTTTTTATTCTGAATTTCTGATCATAGTTAAATTCAGATTTGACTATAAATAATACTGATATTTGTATTAACAATCTTATCAAATCGAACGATAACAATTATTTTCAATTTGCATTGCGGTCATTAATTACTTTTTAATATAATGATTCTTACTAACTAAACTTCACGCCACTTCCCTAGCGGGGTAGGCAGAGAACTGAACGCCATATGGCACGATCCTTATAATGATGCTGACGCATACATTTACTATAAACTATTTAATTGTAAATACTACATCCCACAAACTGCATTATTAAGAATACTAAAACAAAATTACACTTTCTTTTTTTATACATATAAATATGTCCAGAATAAAGAAAGTAAATCTTCAAAGAGAGGTGGATACCATGACGATACGAAACCGTTCCACATTACCCACCAAAGTGTAGGATAATCCGGAAAATGTAATTGATACTGTTTGATAACCCCGCCTCGTCGTCGCCTTATCGGTCGGTGACGATGACAATACAACAAAACAATAACAAACATGTCTATCTCAATGCAACAACAAACATATTACGTCCGATCAAGTCAATCAATCAAATAAATGAGGTTAGTTATTAGCAGCTCATGTGATTATCGTTTTTCGTAATTTAAATGTATCAAGTGGTATTATTAGAACCCTGGTGATATTTAGTGGACGGACTGCGCCTGAATATTCGGCAGCCATTTTAAAGTGCGACGGTAGCGACAAACACTTACTTATTTTAGAACGATTAACTAATTAGCATCTTTGTAATTAATAAATGTAATGACCTAGCAACTTTGAAATGGCTTAATTGCTTTTGAATAATATTATCAATTCTCGAAATAAGGCATTCTTCATAAAGAATAGCTTAGAAGGATATCGAGTTAAGATAAAAAAAATATTATGTATCTGTACATTGCGACATTATATTATAACCGTCATACATTAGAAATAAACTTTTTATCTAAAATTCAACGATATTAAAAATAAAACAATCGTGTTAATTAGTCATAGTATCTATGATTAAAATAATCAAGAAATAAATATTATTACATTCTCATTATACGAGAACTAACAAACTATTTTAAGTTTAGAATTTGAGTAAATTTTCAATTGTGTTGGAAATTTACTCAAATTCTAAAAAAAACAATATTTATGTTCGTTATCAACATTGAGACATGTCTTTTTTTTTGAAGTCCAATTTTCATCCTACATTTTATGTTAGACTTAGATCTAGATATCTTTAGTTTCTAAACAAGTGTGGCACAGTCTATACCTGTAGTTTTTACAAAAAGCCTATCTTTTTTGCGAGTCAGAATGTCAAGGATGCCGCAATTATATCAATAGTGGCGTATTTCTCGGCCGCATTTCTAGCCATTCAGACTTTCACGGCTCACTTATTTCTTTGTGCTATACAAAGTGACTATAAAAGCAAGTGATTCAATTTCAGGTCGGTACGGTACGCACAATGACTGCGAATGTGTTTTGAGATAAGCGGTAAAAACAGAATCTTGTTGCATGAGTTTTGATAACATCGTTAATGTGGTCGCTAGTTTCTTGCTAACTGCATGACGACTTTATTCGTCATGCAAAATAATAGTCTTTTTAAAAAGATGTTTTATAATGCAGACATTAACTGCACATTGCACAAGATCGTTTAGTTTCCAACAGGGGAATTTCCTTCAGCGATGAATCAACGGTCATTATTTTTATACATGTAAAGTAGAACTCGTTTATATAACTCCGAAAACAGAATGACAATCACCTGTATGTAGGTTACAATTAATTAGTCATCAAGCCAATAATATCAATGAAAATGAGGAACTTCAAAGGTTGAGGAGTGCGGAAGTCAGTGACCCCAGGATATTGGCGGCGAACATCCGCCGTGCCGCAACTGAAGCGAAACCAGAATCCTAACAAGGGCGCAACAGGAAACAGCTGCGAAATGTGAAATACTCGTAAATATCCATTAAATAAACTTCACCACCTTGATGACATAAAGAAGACAGGCATCGATCATTCCCAATGGATTATACAGCGGCAAATTCAATCATGCAGCAGTTTATTGGCTTGATTTGTGTTCATAGTTTGAAAACCAGTATTCCACTTTGAAACATCTATTATTAAGGGCTACAATCGTACGGATGTACATGGGTCGAATGGCAAATGTGTCTTTGGAAGTTGCGGAGGCGTCAACGGTATTTTAAATCTGCCGCGGCGTGTTTAGAATTGATATTGAAATTTGACATTTAAAAAAGTAACGATCGCGTTTCTTGCCGGTTTCTTCTTTATTCCGAACCGGTGGTAATATTTTATTTTCATACATATCATGACTATTTATAAATGCTTTTTTGAAGCCTATATAAATAAAGAGATTTTAAATTTTTATTTAAAATATTGCTACGATGCAACTTAGATTTTTACTTTTATTACTCTATCAATAGTTTAAATAAGGACGACAGATTAATATTATTTCAAAGTCCAAATATGCCTTTACAATGTATAACCTCGCTATCAATACATTGAGTGGATATAAGTACATATTATAGGTTAGGTTTGTGACGTTTCCTCAGTACCCAGTTATCTATAGGCTGATCAAATATTCTCAGAACGTGTAAGTTGATTTAGCTGGTCTCGTAAACATAACAGCTCTTTAAAAAAAAAGTAGATATATATGAAGTATCCAATTCATTATTATGTGTATTCACCTCAACATTGTTTTATCGATACGTAAAAGAGTTTCGTTAACCGAGTTCGAGGCCCGGGATACATTCACGGAGTCATAACAGCGTTAAGTAACTGTTGAATAAGTTGGGTTTTCACTACCGACGCGTCATCGGCTGGACGAAGTGAATGCATTTCATTGCATCTATATTCGCGAACTTATAAAAGCAGTGTTAAATAAACATGACATGAAAAAGCAACTAAGCTCTCTTAAGATAAGATTTTTTAATTTGATTTCTATGTTATCAATATGTACGCCATTATGTGAGTATATTATTACAACTGTATTTCTTAAATTACGCAGAATTGGTGGTCGTACGCGTTACGAGACGATTATAAGCAGTCAAATTCAACGTCGCGTCATCTTCGACCATTAGAATATAAAAATACAACCCGACAGATAAACAAGCGTTGCATACGTGTGCTTTCATCGGCGATGTGAAATACCCACCTAAGTAGAAGATCGGACGCACTAACCCACATTCGCGGAGTGAATGGCACACAGCCAGACCGATTTGAATCGAAGCATTAAGGTCACTGCTCCCACTTTATAAATAATCCTTATCCAAAACTTGTAAAAACTCGCCGAAGCGTTGGGTGGTTACTCCCATTCGTATTTTTATGCTTAATTATTTAACAAAGGGCTCGACAACTCAATGACATGAATCAGCAATTACGTGGAGTGCTGACTTCCGTACGGTGTTTCGGCGCTTTCGTTAAAAAAAAAAAGAAACGTTTGGGGACTGGATCAAAAATCAAGTTACCTAGAGTTGAAAAGATAATTCTACTAAATTATATTTTTATTTGCTTCATAAAACAGCTAAGGCGAGGCAATAAGAGATTCTTCAATTTAAACTAGACAAAGTAAAACAACGTAACAATCGTAATGGAATTTAAGAAATTCAGAGGACGAACAGAATATTCATAATAATATTACCAAACCAGATTACGGCATACAAAAAAAAATATTATATCAATGTATGTCAACAACAAACAGAAGCAACAGTGTTAGGAATTTGACATGATAAGTTATCAGCTGGCATGGTCCATATTTACTTCTTCAAATTTAAATTTTCCGTAGATATTCGCATGTAAACGGTAGTGTTTCGATTCCAATTACAATTGGGTTTGATTATGAATAAACAATATTTAACTTATTTGTCGTCAAATATTATTAACAAAAATCGTGGCCTTCTCTAATATATAATAATAATTTGTGTTTTATATAATGTAATATATTCTCTCAATTGTCTCAATAAATCTCAGATCAAGACATCTTATGTATTTGTCCAAAAGTGTTTTCGTACAAACAACATCAATAAACACAGCACGGGTCCGGTTTGAATGTAATGCATTTTATACAATAATTTGTGAAGCTTTCAAATATGCCTACCTAATTTTTGATAACTAACTAAATCGATAAACATGGCAAAGACCACAAGAAAGATAAGGCGAAAGACTGGATTTTAGAACGTTATTTTCATCTCGACATTTCAAATGTTTATCCTTGAAAACCTTAATTTTTATTAATATTCTTGGCACTCGGCGACCGCATCAAAATCATTCAGGCAAGACGTTGGCTGCAGGTCTGGACAATGCACATTCTGATGCGCTGCCAAATGTCGCCTAGCGACTAGCGACTGTTGGATAAATATGCCACCTACTTACTATATTTGATAAGGGCGATTTTATAACAAACTTCTAACTTTGAATTCGCAGTTGGTATAAGGAAATAATATATTTGGCGAGCGGGATCAAAGTGTACTACAAGCAGTAGTATTGCATGTGTCGAGGTATTGTTATTGTATACTCAAATACAAGTATAAACTACACAGTCGAAAATACGACCGTAAAAAATAACAGCAGTCCTAAATCAAACTATATAATAAAATAAGAAATAGTTTTAGATATAAAATATAGATTGTTAAGGGGTTTTGAAAGTTTACCTTAAACGTTTTAAATTACGGCGTAAATGATAAAACATAGATTTAATCAACATCCGTTCTTATGATCGGCAAGGAGAGTAAAGTACTACTAACTGAGACCAGAGTTAACGCAAGCATTTAAATCAATAAATTAAATGATTCTCTTTACAAGTAACATATTGGTTTTCGTATTCGGCCGGCCGTTAACGTTTAAGTAGCCGCGTGTCCCAAAAGTCCAAGACCGAGACTAATCACAATTATTCTACAAGCTGTACAGCTACATGCTTTACGGCATACATGTTCGGAATATTTGTTGTGCTATGCACAGAACACTGTGTAATTAACCTATGGTACGTTGTTCCAACATTCTGTTTTCGATTTAAAAACGAGTTCAATTAACTGTTACCAACTGTTCTGCTTATCTCTAATACTTTACGTGAAACATATGGCAGTAACCACATGTATTTATGCCGTAAGCCACCATACGGTGTCTACTCCGGGCTACAAATAAATACCCTCGTCTAATTTTGTGCTTTATAATCAGTATATTGTTATACCGCTTGAATAACATTAATTAGGTTCACAAACTAATTCTTTGCATACATAATTATTAAATAATCGTCATCGCATTATTTCCCAAAATTTTTGGTGGAATTCAAATGATGTTTCATTCCTACTGTCGTATCCAAGTGCGCTGTAAAAACACATTAATACTTCTAAGATCACTTTTAGTTCAACCACTAATAGTTTTACTTATTCGGTCCGTATGTCCTTACATATGCATAGTAGTACGAGTCGTGTTGCCAATGATAATGTTTTCATTACTTTGCTTGTACATTTTATTATTACAGCGGCGACATTGTAACCAAATAACGTCATTGTTAATTTCTTTGTGTGACTGATCTCAAGGGGAAGTCATGAGTGAAATATTCAAATGATTCAAAAGAAAAAGTACAAGATGTTTAAATACTAATGAGCTAACCGAGATAAGAGTGAGTGAACAGTCATTGTAAATAATGTCATCGGGCCAAGTTCTCAAAACTAAGCTAGTATAAAATCTGGCACATTCTTCGCACGGCAGTGAATTCTCTCGACGAAATAGAAAAGATAGTAAATGCGTCATGAATTCACTTGTTTTGACTAACGCTTTGAATGTAACAAGTGACGTGATGTTTCCAACACATGAATATTTCCACGTCGCTTCTCCCCAAAGGGGAACTAAGTCAAATTGTACGGCTGTGCCCGAGCCCGAGTTTCAAATTACACCACAGTTCCGCAGACATCATATCACAGAGTGGGATAAAGTTAGTTCCTCGAGGCAATAGATACTTATATGACTTTCAACAGCAGCTTTACAGCAAGCTCTGTTGTGGTTACTCGTCAATGAAATACAAGGTTATTTTTAGTTAATGCGAAACCACATACCTAGTTTATTTAATTGATTAGTCTATGTAAAATATTTAAGGGATTACAGAAAAAATCAGCAAAATTTTTTTCTACTTTTCATACAAAAGTTGATCAGCTGATTGGCTTAAATTTATTTCTTAGAACAATGAGTTAATGTTATATCGGTTTTTGGATATGTGATTGTGTAGGCGACAAGCTAGCCACTTGCCACTACTGATTAACAATTTTCCATCTTACCCAGCCGAGTTTTGTTTTTGCTAAATGTGGTTAAAGGGGCCTGGTGCCCGTTTGACTCTGCCTACGCCTTCGGCAATTATGGGCGTGATGTTATATATGTATGAGTCAAATACGTAGGTAAGAGGTTTCATACATACTAAAAATATACTTGTACTTCTATGGTTATATGGTTAATCTTACTAATATTATAAAGGCGAAAGTTTGGATGTTTGTTGCTGTTTCACGTCAAAACGGCTTAACCGATTTGGCTGAAAGTTAAAATGGTGGTGGCTTATACTTTGGATTAGGACATAAGCTACATTGTATCCTAAAAAGTTCAAAGTTCATTATTATCTTCCTAGCGTTATGTCCCGTGTTTAGACGGGGTCCGCTTAGACCATGATCCAGGATTTAGCGAGTCTGGTAATTATATTGAAGCGACTGCCGATCTGACCTTCGTAACCCTAAGATAGGGGAACCAGAAAATTTTTGGATCATGGTTACAAATCCAAAGTTGTTTGAATTTGCAGGTTTCATCACGATGTTTTCCTTCACCGTCGAGCTAGTGGTATAAATACGTACATAGACTTGAAAAATCCAGAGGTACGTGCCCGGGTTTGAACCCGCATTCCTCGGTTAAGAGGCGCGTGGCCTTACCATTGAGCTACCACCGCTCTGAAAATAGTTCAAAGTTATCACGGGAATTACATTCTCGTACTCCACGCGGGCGGAGCTGCCGGCAACACCAGAATCATAATGATATTTCACTCTGTTCTATACGCCAGATTATTATTATTAACCATATATCTCTTTTAAGGACTGAGAAAACAAGTTTAACGACAACGAAAATCATTAAACGTATTCTCTTTGGAAGGTCAAGGTTCAACAGGTATTATTTTGGAAGGGAAAGTTGAAAACAGCTTCGTTAGCGCACTGCTATATGCGTTAACCAATTATGGTATCTGTGATCTTCCACAATGCAGATTTCTGGGTGAGCCGAGAAACACGTTTTGGATTTTAGTTGACTACATCATCTAGATAATTTGGTATTTTTATTCGGGTATATTATAAAATTTTAACTTATAAATATTATATCCGACAACATCACATACATCTGACTCTGAGATAAGTAACTTAAGCACTTGTGTTAC
The DNA here is from genome assembly GCA_951394215.1 of Glyphodes perspectalis. Classification (NCBI taxonomy): domain Eukaryota; kingdom Metazoa; phylum Arthropoda; class Insecta; order Lepidoptera; family Crambidae; genus Glyphodes; species Glyphodes perspectalis. Next base: position 6,034,123 of record OX596218.1, read on the forward strand.
GGATATCAGAAACAACAGTAGTATTACAAATATGTACTTAAATATTGGATATTAACACCCACACACAGAACAAACACAAGTATTCATCATACGAATATTTGTCTTGGATGGGGATCGAACCCACAACTCTTGGCGCATGGAGCAGGGTCACTACCGAATGCGCCATCGAGCTTATGCCAAATTATAAAAGCGAACCCATCTGTATCCGCTACGCTTAAGTCTTACGATTCATTTTAACCCAACCGATTGGTATGTAATCTAACACGTCTACCGTAGGAACCCTAATAAAGGACATAGACGACTTTTTATTCCGGAATTCATACTTATGTATAGCATATGTAATTAGATCCTACAGAACATACGATAGTCTATGTAACGGAGCAGAATTTCACGTAGATGCCACAGGCTTGGATAAAAATAAATACCATTTCAGAGAGGTTGATTGAAACCATTGCTTTAATAGTTATCGGTGGCTTCTAAACAAGGAACTAAGGCCTTTCACTAAAGGACGATTTGGTAACCGGCCTACTTACGATCCAGTTTTGATGGAGGGCCTGGGTAGGGCACGTGTACTCACCGAAATAGCTTTAGTGTGTAACCCAGCTATTGGCTCTTTGAACAGCACGCCGAGTCAATCGGAACGTTCCAAAGTCAATGACAATTAATCACACGCACCGGAAAACTGTTTGTGAAGCCCGTTCGAAAATAGAAATTGGTCCGTGATTTAGTACATATCATTGCGTTATCGCCTTCGTTTTTGTTTTGCACGATTTAGATTATTTTCGAATGCACGTCATTCGATAAGCGTCGACAGGTCACCATCGATGCACACGAAAAAAAAATTCGACATTATTGTTCACTATCAGGTTAAAAAATCAAACGTATTATTATGAAAGACAAAGGATTTTTTTACCACCAAACAATACTAAGTTACTTAAAATCTTCTTCTTCTTCTTATATATCTTATATATAAAAATGAATTGCTATTCGTTAGTCTCGCTAAAACTGGAGAACGGCTGGACCGATTTGGCTGATTTTGGTTTTAAAATATTGGTAATCTTCTAGGGAAGGTTTGTACGGTAAGAAAATATGAAAACATTGCGAGGAAACTAATAAAAGAAAATCCGAGAACGGGACGTTACGAGGTGCGCCGGGACAGCTAGTACTTACATAAAAAAAATAAGGTATTTTTTCACCGAGTTCCCTTTTATTTCGGTTGAAACATTTTAAATGAGATTTTTTTCCCCAATTCTTGTATTTTCGAATGTCTTATGTAAAAGTAGTCACCGTGACACAATTATCTGTGATACGAACTAATACTTTCGTAAATCGCTTAAGTAATCGTCTGACAAATGACTTAAACTTTATTGATCACACCATACGTCACAAACAGGAACAGTTTAAAAGACATCTTACTAAAAACAACTTGATAAACGAGAAATATTATACCAATAAAATGGAATAAGTAAATAAACGTACTAAAAGATGTAAATGCATTCTCACTTGTCGGAAACTTGTATGCCCTTTCATAAAATTTGAAACGCCTTGACGCCATAGGTGCTGCTACGTTTTAAATTCTCCTTCAAGACATTTAAATAAGATACACGGATAATCTTTTACAAGTTTCAACATGCATTTTGGCAAAAATATAGGTAGTTATTTACAAAAATACTTGTTCAAACCTGTCTGTTGCAAAGTTAAATTAATAAAGGCAGTCTGACTTAGGTGTGTAACATAATTTAATGAGATTATTATTAGACACTCACCTCAGACATCTCGGTGTACATGGAGCCATGCTCGTCCTCGTAGGTGATGTTGATGTTGGCCACCGTGAAGGTCTCGAAGCGCTCCTCAGCAGGTCCGTACCGCACGGACTCCAACTCGCTACCCGGCGCATGGCACCCCACCAACGCAATCCACCCCAGAGCCGCCAAAGTACACCACAATTCTTCCGAACGCATTTTCAAAAAGCTAAATACACTTTCGAAATTCGAACAACAAAAATGTCACACTACACAATGTAGCTCTCAGTCCACAAAAACACACTTGGACGATCGAAATGTTTCTAAACATTAGACCCGACCGGCGGCAGGCTGTGGAACGCGCCGGGCCTCACTGACGCCCGCTCGCTACGACGCCACTTATCAACTGCGCTATCGGCTAACGAATACAGACGCAATGGATTTAGTTAAGAACGCGATAATTTGTCGTTATCGTTCGCGAAGTTTCACATCTATTTGCACAACACACCTGAACAGAACTCGTTGATACGGTTGATATTCCGAATGCAAAATATCACGTTCCACTGTTGACTCGGCGGGTTTGTTGGCTTAGATGTTACGGAGAGGGGTTTTCGTCATGAAATCATTGACGCAGCCTCTGTAGTGCTTCGTTTGTGTATCACAGCGGTGGGTGTGTAGTCGACAGCTGCCCCATAACCGTCAAGGAACCTCGATGCAGCCAGCAACTGAAACAATGGAAAGTGACGTCAGAATTACTACTATTAACTGGTCACGTAGGCCCGCTATAATCATCTGCGGACTCGATTACTGCGTAGGCTCGTACCGGTCCACTGTACAAGTTGTACCTACTACAGCAATATTGAATAATAGACAGTCGATTATTATCTCATGTCCATAATAATAGGTTTGCCTAGACATCGTACACAGCTTTGAACTTTAACATTATGTATTGAATATTGTTCTAGATAATTATAACTAAGCGTGTTAAGTTCAACACTAAATTGTTAATGGAGCAAGCACATCATAAAGAAATCATAAGTGCCTAAGTACCCGATGTGTGTCAAATTCCTACAACGCCTAAAGATTGATAAAACTAAAAAGTTGCCAGACACGATAAGCGTGTTACTGATAGGAGTCTAGCAAACTGTGTTTGTTTATAAATTATTAAAACAATAATATAAGGTCAATGACTACGCGGTCAGTGACCCATAAGTTCTAAGCACAAATGAGTCATCCTGTCTGAAAGCAATGAAATCACGTAGGTACGCCAGCAATATAATTGAGAATTAATTGGAATATTGAACGCCAATTAGGTAAAAGTCACGATCTGGTTAGGTTTTCAAACAACGATACAAATATAAAATTATGATCAATATCCAAAGTAGCCATCCAAATGGCTACATATCAAAATCGGATCTTGAATATAAAAAATATTAATATCAAAATGTTAAATGTACTCAAAAAAATAACTATGCATATAGTTTTACAATATCCAGCTATTTTATATTTACGTATACACGTATCGCGTGAAAGGAATATGAATAAACATATGTGTAAATAGTTATTTAAAGGTTATTTGATATATTTACTTAACATTATCACAATAATAATATAATAAAAAGTACATTCAGTTATATTCCTACGACCTTCAGTAACTGCGTACCTATGTTATTCTGTTTCGCAAAATTAAGTATTTAGGTATGCTACACTAACAAAGAAACGTACATTTTGAATTAAGTTTGGTGCACAAAATAGACGAAAAAAAAGCTTTTGAGAGACCGGACAAGTCTTGTCTGGTCTCTCAACCAGTCCGTTCCAATAACCTTATTGGAACCGGCATTGATAATTATGTGAAGCAATCAATTAGCATTCGTTATGTCATGTGTAGTTTTATAATGGATAATTATTAATTTGTAATGTACTAACATACAAATTGGAAACATGAAATGTAAATAATAATAATGTCCTTCTAACCGATATCGGTCACGGCGGCAAATCTCAACGAGGATTAGCGCAGTAGATATTATAGTGCACAAGGGTGTGAGCAATCACAAGTGCACTCTCTATTCCTTCACTCTCATAGTCCAGTGAGACGGCAATTCGACATGACCGGAGAGAGGTCAGTCGCAGGACCAACGGCTTAACGTGCTTTCCGAGGCTATACCGCTAACTTCCTGACTCCGGACTGATACTGAGTAATTTCAACACAGAAATAACCAGCCATAATTTTTTGGGCCGACCCGGGACGGCGCATGCTACCACTAGACCAATGAGGCAGTGAAAACATGAAATGATAGCTTCTTTAACTGTCAATACCAGTTTGTCGTATCTCCACATTGACAATATAAATGTAGACTGGTCTAACGGCAATCTGCAAACAATAACAAGTTTTGTATTTTGTGTGATTTTAATCTCAATACAATCCGAATTTATTTCTCGTCTCGTCTCTCGAAAGAGGCGTTAATTCTATTCATAATACTATTTGGAGATTTGTGTTTCATCTTATTTTTAGCGCCTAGTCGCATTCCTTATCGTAAGCCCCACCTCTCATTAATACGGTGTCACTGAAAATCAGCGTCATGTCGCCCCGTCGTCATGGCAAATGCTGAGTGGCAACCATTTGAGCTGCTCGTCTTCCCTTTTAATTTATATTAAGTAAGTAGAATTACTATTTGATTTTGTTATACTAACCTAGTATTGCACCAAATACATTTTATTTTCTTTCTTTCTTTCTAAAACTCTGACTTAGAAAACTGATCTGCCATCATGCCATCTATAAAAGCAACTAACTGTCATTGACCGCTAGACGCCGTAAGACACCCCATGTCTAGTTAAATAAGAAGACCAATTCAAAACATTAGAGATTGTATTATCTACTTTCTTTCTTAAAATAAACTTATAAATAAAACCTTGACTTGTTAAAAGTTTATGGAGTTAAGATAATTAGGTTACCTAAAATATAAATTAATCAAAAGTCCATGCTATGTGGTAGCAAAACGTTTTGTTAACACACAATAAATAAGTCTATTAACTAAGATATTAAAACCCCATTGTCATAGTACCCTTGTTACCAAAAGACGTGCGTGTGATTATTTTACTAACTAAAAGTATATGCGAGAGGGTGCAAGCTAGCACAGTTAAAATTACAACACAAGTCTTTCGTAACTACTTGTAGCTGGATAAGACTGTTTAATATTCAAGTACTACAAATACATATTTACAACGTCACACGATCTACCAACAAGATACAAAATACAATATCTACACAATTACATAATAGACTGCGTTGGTAGACATAACACTTGATCAATCCTTCACGGTGTAATACGATTGGCCATACTACAAAAAGATGTAAAGCACGATTTAACTATTAGCGTAATTTTACTTCAAATTAATATTCCATTTACTGCTTCATAACACCTGTACGCATACATAATGTAACTAGTATTAGCAATTTTTACTTATATTCTGTTCAATTGTAACTTACAATAAGCTTACAATGAGACTGGCTCGATGGCGCATTCGGTAGTGACCCTGCCCCATGCGCCAAGAGTTGTGGGTTCGATTCCCACCCAGGACAAACATTCGTATGATGAATACTTGTGTTTGTTCTGTGTCTGGGTGTTGATAGCCAATATTTAAGTATATATTTGTAATACCACTGTTGTTTCTGATATCCTTAACACAAGTGCTTAAGCTAATTGCCTCAAAGTCAGATCAATGTATTTATTTACAATAAGCTTGTATCATGGAAACAATAATATTGTACCGATTACTTGATTTATTTATCTATCTATATATACAAAAATGAATCCCTATTTCCCTTGGTCACGGTATCAGGCGAGAACAGCTGGACCGATCTCGCTCATTATTTTTTAGTTGTGTTTGTTATTGTTAGGTAAAGGTTCCTAAGAAATAAATAAGAAAGTTGTACGGAAAATGAAAAGAGTTATTAATGAAAAATACTAAAACGGCGCGTAATAAAGTGCGGTGGGTTAAGTATAATATAATCATCATCAATATCTGTGCTTTTAAAATCAATTGATATCAATAAAGCGTTTGTTTTATTATTTCTTTGATTGTACGGTTCTAAACTATAGGTATTCTGTAATTCTCAAATAGGTGTTTATAATCTATACGATCGACTGATCGGTCAATTTTGTAATTGCTCAGTTAGTGATTTGATTAAAGTGTATAATAGTCGTAATCACGAGATGGCAATTATTAAGGTAATGACGGGATTCATTTTTATGGGAGGAGTTATTTAAAACTCATTTGCATATGAGTTGCAAATAAGGCCCGTTGGTCGAGTGGTCCAAGACCCTGGCCAAGGAAACCAAGGGTCGCGGGTTCGAATACCGCTAGGGGCAAATGTTTGTTGAACGGAGTGATGAACATGGACATTTGTACTCGAGTCGTGGTTGTTTATAAAACGTATTGAAGTATGTCTTTCGTTCACCTAGTATCTATAGCACAAGTTTAGTTTGGAACTAGGTAATTGGTGTATCAGTCTGGAGAATTTGTTTATTATTCATTGCATTTTTAGCTGAAAATCTAAATTAGTGAGTTAAAAATCACGAAAGACACTTCCGATACTATTTCACTTATGAAAAGATAAACTGTCATCAAGGTAAGTTGGGCGTACAATTCATAAAAATGTTTAACGTCCTGTATTCTCGAACTAAAATATCTTCAACGATGACTAAACCAATAGCAACCAAGCATAACACAACTCCTTATACTTTCACCTTACAAATAATTTTATCAAATATTAATTTTCTTATATGCTTCGGAATGTTTACTCTTCACGTCACTACTATTAAAAGAGATTAAAATGAGCTTCGTTACTCAATGAAATCAAACAAACTGACGACATAACATCACGCATTATCGTTGATTTATCGTCGCCACTCTTAATATCTAGGAAATAAGAATCAAATTACTTCTGGTTATTAACTAATACACCTGCAATGTCAACTGCAGAGAAACTTCCTACAAAATAGATAACGCCAAAAATTAGTTACGTAATGCGTATCTCTTATATTATCTCCGTATAATTAAATATGTAACATTAGTTTGAAATGTGATAACAGAGGCCACTTGTGATGAGCTAATGAGTTCTTTATCGGATGTCTGGGTAATTATCTATGGAATTCTTCCTGAGGGATTTTACGATAAGCAATAATATCGTTACCAAACATAAGACAACGAAACATTTTTAGGATTACACTAGTTATTAGTTATTGGCTCAGCTGTTAATCTGTGTGTCCTGTCAAGAAAATTATACAGGTTTTATAATTTATACACAGCATTTTATACAGGTTTGACAAATTGGTAGACAATAAAGACAAATAGCGCAATTACTGACGCTAGTTATACAATCTTTAGCAGCACGGCTGAATGGAGTACGTTCTATAGTCCCGAACATGTATTCCCAATTAGTAACAAAGACTGCAAACCCACTGTTTTGTTCTGTCCATATAAACACACACAAGCCGATATGCAGTATGCAATTGCCTCAAAACGTGTCCGACATAACAAACGGCAAAGAGCACACGTCAAACGTAGTGTTGAATATTAATTGAGAACAAAAACCGAGTTCTTATTTGATGCGTATGTATTAAGTGAGAAACAATGTGTAATGAATAATGATTACTCACAGGTTCCATGTCACCTGGCTAAAGTTCGCAACAAAGCATATAACGAGGCATGTGGGTTTTCGACACATGCACTGATGGCAAAGGAAGAATGTAACTGCCCCTCACCTCAACACGATTGTATCTCAAAAATATTACTTGTGTCCGAATCTTCCGAAACAAGACATGAATATATGGCACTCTTGAGCCTAACTTGATTGTAAGGTAAATTCAAGATGATTTATCAAAGTACACTACAATAAATAAATTCGCCAGTCTGACACACCAAATCCGTAGTTCGACAATAAGCTTATAAGCTTGTCCTATGGATACTAGGTAAACATCTAGGGAAAGACATACTTAAATACATTTAAACATCCATGACTTGAGCACAAATGTCCATGTTCATCACACAAAAGTGTGATGAATATGGACATTTGCCCCTAGCGGGATTCGCATCCGCGACGCTCGTATTCGTGGCCAAAGTCTCTGACCACGCGACCAGGGAATTGGTGTCAGTTTGAAGAATTTATTTTATCTTATTCTTATTAAATCATATATCATCTATATATATCAAAGAAACAGGCGAATCAAAAAGGAAATGATGTTTCTAATTAAATGTCGAGAACATTGATTGAGAATTTGAGATATATATTTCAGAAGTCATAATGTCCCTATTCAAGAGTCCTATTAGGAAGGACTAAGTTGGAATGTGCGCCTTTATACCGAGACAGCGGCAAAATAAGGGTAGAATAACGGTAGACAAAAGTGGGTCTGGGTCAAACGGGGTCATTCTTCGGTGACAAAAGATGAAAGTATTTGAAAGGCTCGAATGGAGTCACATCGAGAATGAAAGTAAAAATCACGCCTGTAGAATCTAACAATTTACTCCACACAATATAAACGTTTTCATACGGAATAATAACATAGCCATCAACTTATAATAATTCACTTGTGACACATCAATCATTTGGACATTGGCTAAGTGCTATTATTACGAATCCAAAATTGCTACGGCGTTTACAGTGAAACTCCCTTGCACAGTCCATTCAAAGTTATTTCCTAACCGACTCGTGTGGGTCATCACCATGTAGGTTATACTTATCTGGTGTTTATTTTGTATTTACATCGTTGGAAGTTCATTACTGTGTCATAACATCTGCTTCTTTGCAATAAAGTTTAGAATCGTATGCGGACGTCAAGTATATTCAATGTATTTGCATTAAAAAGTAAACTTGTTTATTTTTACGTTTGCTACTAAACTGCGCAAGTGTAATTACATTGTTGTGGTTAATTAATAATTACCTTATCATCCGTTACATTATATTTGACAGCTCTGTTACCCAAAAGGTAAGAAGCAGTAAGGAAATTCAATTTAAAACGAATACCTTCTCGAGTTGTCATTCTATTTTTTATAGCAAGACAGACGGGCGAAGACCCAGTCATTTTTAATAGAAAACTTCTGACGTTAAACTCATATGTAATATTTCCTTTTCAGCAAACATTCATGCAGGTTCTGAACATTTTCCATAAAAGGTATTCATTGTTGTTGAGCGTAGACGCTTTTTAGAGAAAGAATTTTTAATATTAGATTTCAAATAGTAGTTCCGTGCTTTAATAGTGATATAGCAGCTGTAATGAAAGCAATTGTTGCATTTTAATAGCCAGAAGTATTGCTCATGCAATGTTTACTTAGATTTACGTGAAAGCGCAATTATTGTGAAACAACAGAGCACTAACTTGACGCATAGCAATGGAATGAAAACAATCCTTCCACTGCAAAAGTTTTTGGAATCGACGGAACTGTTTATATAAGACTAATCATAAATTATGTTAGCTATTAATGAGACAAAAGATATCCTTTTCCGTGCGTGCAAATGTATTTCGGTTCAAATGCGCCATTGTAGTTGAAACTTTCCATTATATGATTATGCAAAATTCACAAGGCCAAAATTATAATTTTGTTTTAATAGTTGGCGCGTGCTGTGTGCTATTGCCTATAAATTAACTTAAATTGAGAAGGTGTGCCTGTCGCTAGGAGAGTTTATTCTAAACGAGTAGCCTGAATTTGTCCTGAATAGTAAATGGAGGTATAAGTACGAATCCCATAGTAATATAACTTAGAATGTTAGAAAATACTTTTTTAATCTTCTCAAGTAAAATTAGATCAGTTTAAATGCCGACAAGAAAGAGATGGAACGTTGTATAAAATAAATTATTTACTTATATTTGAATTGTCTATGTCCAACAGTTATATGTACTTTCCAAGAACAAAAATGTTTAGTTATACTCTTTAACTTTATGCAAAATCAATACTTTTCTACTAGATTCGGTCCATCGATTTATCATTAAAAAAACCACAGCATCACGCTTACAATATCGTACCCATCGTGAATATCAAAAGTAGGCCTTTGTAAACTTCCGATGCCAAACGATAAATGGTGTTCGGCTGCGAAGGGCAGTAGGGGAGCCGCTTTGAGTCCACGGCCGCGACCTTGGTAGAGGGTGTCCTTCGTCGGGGCCAGGCCGTGAACGGATTCGAGGAAATGCCACGATCCGTTTAGACAGTCATTATTAACGTTGCGGGTAGGTAATGGGTGGCTTTGGAATAACAGTGGCGGGAGTAAACGCGATAGAATTACGTGACTCGTGTACTTACAGCTTGACGTTTCGGCCATTTTGCAACAGCCTCAGTCACAAGTTTCCTAGTGAAAAATGTTGCTTTCGGTTGTTGGAAAATGTATTACTCTAACTTTATGAGATTATTTATCTTCGAATGGAAAGACTAATTAAAACGTCACCAATACTGAATCATAGCTGTAAAATAATATTTGTAGGTAATGCTCGATGATTAAGTCTAACATTGGGATGTTAGAAGTTTATGTTATAAAAATACGAACTTTAGTTACTGGGGTAACTAAAGTTCGTATTTTTATAACATAAAGCTTATGTAACATTATTAAAATGTAGATGTAAACGTCAGACTAATACTTAAATCAAGATGAAAAATATTATTCTTTCTTCTCCTTTTCCCTCGTTTTTTCCTGATTGTAATAGTGTAATAGTTAGAGGAGAAAATATGCTGGCAAACTCTTCGCTTATTATAAACTGCCTTGAAGTATTTGTGTGTCTCATAATTCCATATGTCTATAGAGGTATAATTAAGACATACCGCAATTGGAGCTAAGTCAATTTTACAACAATTTATCAACTGTCGAAATGTAATTACGTAACAGAAGCGTCTTGCAAATGTCTGTTGTCAGATCATTACCTGTTGGCATCAACCCAGCGGGATCCTAAGTCATCATAACTATTCAAGTTCGCTCAGTGAATACTAAATTGAAAACAAATTAGAGTAAAGTCGCATTGTGTTGTATTGTATAGAAGTCACGAGCGGTAACTTAGTTTGATCATAAAACGCGAAACCCATAAACACGTTTACGGCTGTTCACGTGATTTCCCATTTAGATTTGTGTAGCTAAGAGAAAAGGAAAAACTATACTTCGCTATGTACAAACAAACGTTCACTACAATTCACATAGTTAATGATCTAATAGTTTTGAAACAAAATATGTATAGACCAGATAAATACAGTGGCATAAATATGCAACTGACGCGGTAGGGAAGGAAACATCAAGAGGAAGCCTACATACCCAGATAACTCTATTAATACATAATCATGATTCAACAAGTCTGGATTCCCTATAGAACCCTAAAGAACAAATAGCGGTCGGTCCAATATAATAACTAAAATTCAAACAAATATTTCGACACGCCCGTAATCCCCGAAGGGGTAGGCAGAGGCAAAGGAGCAACTAGCCCCCTTAACCACATTCAGCCAAAAATAAAACTGCTGGGTTAGAAATTTAGACAAAGTAGTGACAAGTAGCTAGCTCGTCGCCTACAAAATCACACACTCAAAACCCGATACACCATTATGGCCTTTTACGACATGTTAGGCAAGGAACACAGTCGGCACATTCTTTTTAAGGCCCAAAACATGGTTTTAGTTTTAGTCAATCTAGATTATTAGTGGGATAGTCGTCAAAACTCACCTAAACGAAAACGATTGAAATAAAAACACGCTTCGCGTGCTATACCGAACACGGCTCATAAAGTCCAACCTTCAACTGTTTGTAATAACACGCCGTCAAAACACCCTATCAGTGGCCAAGGGGACCAAGGGAGGGTGTCGCGTGACTGCGTCCGCCATAGGCCTTGGCATAGAGCCATTAGGGCCATTACTCGAAGGCCCGGTGAACTTGGGCCGCGGTACCGTGGCAATGGCAGTGGGCACGATCGACCCAAAAGCTTTGTTGATGTTATTAGCAGTGAGCTTTTTACTAGCACAATATTAACCCGTTATGGCAGTGGGTACGATTCGACCCCAAACTTTGTTGACGTTATTAGCAAGAGCTTTTTACAGCACAACCTTAATCCGTTTAGCGTTTGAGCATAACCGCCATTGAGCATTTTTCTCAGTCTATGTGACTGAAAGATATTGATATTCATACGCATAGGAAATTAGTTATAATACAATTATTGTACAGAAATCCTTTTCGTGATTTTTCTAAAAATAACACCTGTATGTACTTTTGCATCGTTTGAATGACGACATTGTTTGCAATTGGTTAATAGTTGGATTTAATAACACTGAATTAATAGGATTTTTATTATTGAATAAAATCAGTTTATTGTCGTTAAGTGTTTATAGCAACAATTAACGCTTGCGCATAATCAGATCGGCATACACACATAAATATAATACTTTCAACATGTTGAGACGGGAATCTCGCACTATTTAAAGCTCAAACAGAATACATCAAATTCCTGCAAAAATAAATATAATTAAATAAAAAGAAATGCAAACAACCAAGCTAAATCTTATTTAAGACCAAACCGATAGTTAAAAATAATACTACAATAACAAAAGCGAACAATAATAATCAAAGTACAACCACAGAGGTAAACATCGTGGATTTCCAAAGGTCGCGAGAAAGTCGACGGTCGGACGCGCCGCACCGTCGCGCGTTACGCGAATCTTCTGCCAATTACTTAATTAACCCGAGACGCCGTTCGATTTTCCCATAATCTCCACCATCAGTCAGTCAGAACGAGATGACTTCCTGATGGCGGTTTTTGCAGCGGCCAATCACGTTGAGAAATGGAGCGCAGCGCTCTTAATTGAGGAGTTTTTGCGGGACGAGGCGCCGGCGAGTTCCGTATTCAAATGCTCATCTGCTATTGTAGATGGACCCTTTCAATTCAACCCTGGGGATATTGTTTTTATTGAGGGCACGTTTGTATTTGCCTAGACTGCTCAACCTCAACCATGTTGACTTCTGATTGGCCCGCGTTAGCGAGTTCCAGATTTTCAGAATATTTATGCTGAACGTTTTAAGCTCATTGGTTTATACATGCAAAGACAATAAAAAGTCTTTAAAATTACGCCAAAACAGAAAAAGTAAAACGTACTCAAAAGAGATCGTAAAACACAATCTATACTTATAATAAATCTGTAGAGAGGTCAATTCTGTACATGAAATATATTTTCAAAATAACTATCAGGTGGTGATTAGTGATCGATACTGATGCCAAAAATGCAATCAGTAAAATTTTTGTCTGTCTGTCTGTCTGTCTGTCTGTCTGTCTGTCTCTCTGTCTGTCTGTCTGTATGTTCCTTATAGAAACAAAAACTACTAGACGGATTTTAACGAAACTTGGTACAATTATTCTTCACACTCTTGGGCAGGTTATAGTATACTTTTCATCACGCTACAATCAATAGGAGCAGAGTAGTGAAGGGAAATGTTGGGAAAACGGGAGAAGTTACTCCATTTTATAAGCTTCCGTCGCATGTGCAGCCTTAATGGTTAAAGTTACATAGAAATCATGTATGACGGAAATAGTCTTTATAATAATAACCATAAACGCGGGTGACACCGCTAGCACAGCTAGTATAGTATAAACGGCATAAAGAAGAAAAAAGATCTAAGATTTTTCATATCACTCGTGACATTTCCATTTCCTTTGATGCTAAGCTATAACATGGCGGAAAACGAAAACGTTTTGCCAATTCTTTTACCATAAGTACATATCAAAGTTTATTGTTCTGGTTGTTTAGGGAAACCTCCTCCTTCCAAGTATCTCTGTAGCCTTTGAAGTTAAACGAGATCATTTTAAAGGTTGTCTATGAATTTTATTGCGTCCTTTGATGTTAATTTTCTGTAACAAAGCCCTCTAAACAACTAACAATTTCTCTTTAAAGTTAAACAGATAAATCTCGCTGCTCAAACTTGGTCAAGAAAAATATCGTTTCACATATTTTTGCTGACCAGTTTTTTTTTTAATACTCTTTTATAATATGTAGGTATATGTAGTATGTATGTGATAAAACAAAACACGTCTAGTCTATTACAAATTGTAAGTATAATACAACATAGAAATGTCAAGAGTATCCTCAAATGTCAGGCAAACCTAATTATAAGTTTATCTTCTTCCATTCCCAGGAGCATGTGACTCGTTAATAAGTTTAAGCCAAGTTATTATTAGTCCAGTTGATTGAGTTCGTCTGGCCTATCGTGTACTGGACGACCACGCTGTTGTACTTGCCACAGTATAGAAAGACCATATAACCGTTAAGTAACGGTTGTGTGGTTTCTGTTATCAAACTGCACTATATCTATGCATTAAGCTAGAATACGCACTAGATCATGTTTTAAACATGTCATCGTGACATTATAAGAGATTTGGTATTGTATCAAATATGTTCGGATATGAGAAATTACCTATAAGCTTGCAAGATAAAAAAGAATATGCCTATAATATGACTAAGAATATCCTACGAGTCATTTAAGCATGATAGTACATTCATCATCCTACCTAGCGTTCTGTTCCATGCTAGATGGGGTCCGCTTAGACCATGATCCAGGATTTAGCAAGTCTGGTAATAACGTTGAAGCGACTGCCGATCTGACCTTCGTAACCCTTAGATACGGGGAACCAGACAATTTTTGGATCATGGTTACACATCCATAGCTGTTGGAATGTGCAGGTTTCATCACGATGTTTTCCCTCACCGCCTAGCTAGTGGTATAAATTCGTACATAGATTTGAAAAATCCAGAGGTGCGTGCCCGGATTCGAAACGCACCCCTCGGTTAAGAGGCGCGTGTCATTGAGCTACCACCGCTCCTAAACATTACAGTACATTACTGTTTAATATATTATGACATATTTGAATAAAATGGCAGAACTTTAATATACGTCATGCACATGTCATAATGACAAGAGCTACTGTCATAAAAGCTCCTAATTATATGATGTCTATGGGCTAAAGTGTCAGTAGTTTAAAGGTGCCGCTGTTAATTATATTAACCAATAAAGTGGATAGCGCGTGATTCGATCACGCTGCATTTTGATCTTGTTCATATCAATGCAGACCCCTTTTTCGGCATCACTTCCTTGCGGAGCCTAAGATAAGCACGTGATTTGTCATGAATACGCCCCGAATTGTGAATGTACTTTCGGATTTTTTTAATCACATGAGAGATCATGCAGAGCCATCCAAAAATATCACGAGATGTAACCAATGTTAACGGTATAATAAAATAATGTTCACCAACATTTGATTTAGGTCAATATAAAAAAAACAGGTATATTAACTACATACTTTGATAACTTCGTTATATAATTGTTCCGCCTGAACCGTCTACACAGATTTTGTCTTAAGCTTTGGTTGGCCATGGAAAAATAAATAGGCTTCTTGCGATATTAGTAAAAGTTATATTAACTTCTGAGAATTTCTATTTCTATCCATATCATGTAGATCCTAAACTAGATAGACTTATCTAAAATATTACCTCATTAAGTCACTTACTGTAAAGTGTGTTTTAGGTAATATTTTGTTTAATAATTTTAATAAACATTATAAGCTAGGAAGCTTGAACCATCACTTTAAGGCGATATCAGTAACGTAAGATCAGATGGCCGAACATTTTAAGATTTTTTCGATCCGAATCGTTAAATCTATTATCATTCAGTCATTGCTCCGTAAAATATTAACAATGACGTTTAGATAAAAATTAACTATTTTAAGCCTTTTATTAAAAGCTAATATAATTTAATAAAATAATACGTAAGATCGCCTAACGATAACTTTTGTCACTAGAAGATATTGTCACTTCATTGTCGTTAATATACTATAGTTTATTATCAGGTTGACTGAACCACGTTGGAGGTAAGAAAAATGAGCAATTTTCTCGTAAATTGGTTTATTCGCATTACTGTTCAGTAAAATACCCCATTTGGTGTATTTTAGATGAGGTACGCCTGGGTGATCATACAATACACAAGTCTTTTACTGATGCGTGTTAAATATGCAGCTAAACTGCAGTGAAGCTTTGTAATTATATAAATTGGAAACTAGGTTGGTTTCTCTATATGCTCTTTAATGTCTAAAATACTTAAAAGATCTTCATAAAATTTCGCATACACATTGTCAGGCAGGGTTACACGAACGTATATAACATATCTTCAATCATGTATATATATCCTAGATACCCAAGTCACAGGAAAATGCCGGTTTGTTAATTTTCTTCCGTAATTCATGCATGAAGCTGTCGAATCGAAGTTAAACTCAACATCTGTTTTAATAACACATTAAGTATTGATTAAAAATTACTTAGAAGTAATAAAGTGTAATTATCTATCTAGATACGACAAATTCATTCTATATTACCTTAAGCTGTTTGCCGTATTGCGCAAATGAAAACTCCAACTTAAAAAGAACATTTATATAAACTAGTTTTTATTTAATCTGTCTAACCGGTCGTCTCACGTAAAAAATGCATTTGCATACATTGCATTACATAAAATGACAACATAGAAAAAGTAAAACCTGTATCTGAGTACTGGTTAAACACACAATTGCATTGCAAACGAATTAACTGTTATAGTGCACTTACTCGAATTAATACACAATTATAATGCAATCGACGTTTGATTAAAAATGGTTTTTAATCGTAAGAAACATTTGCCACTAGTGGGTTTAAACCCGCCTTTGGTTTGTGACCAGGTTCTCTTACAGCTTAACCAAAGGGCCCCACAATCTCAATGATCTAGATCCATATGGGTGACCAACATCAGCATCAAGTTAGCGATTCTCTCTACTTCGGAAAGCACATTTAATTGCTAATACTGAGAGTCACCACAAGTGACTAAATAAATATAGACATTAGATTAGTGACTGACTGAACAAATGACAAAAAAAGAAAGTACTTACGTAGTTCTTAAACAACCACGCGTAGTTTAGTACGACTCTCAAACTCTCAGATAGTCGACTGTTAGCAAATATGAACTACCGGTAATAATTCAATATATATATCTTGAATGGACAAGATAAGAAATAAATATATAAGAAGTATGAAAGTGGCACCAGTGGTAAATAAGATGAGAGGAAACCGTTTATCTTGGTATGGGCATGTGATGAGAAGAGAGGAAGGACATGTGACAAAGAGAGTGATGAGTATGAATGTTAGTGGATGAAGAGGAAGAGGAAGGCCAAATAAGAGATGGATGGATTGTGTGAAAGATGATATGAGTGAAATGGGAGTGGATAGCTTGATGACGGCTGACCGGGACGTATGGAAAAGGAAGACATGCTGCGCCGACCCCAGATGAACTGGGAGAAGGGCAAGAGGATGATGATGATATCTTGTTTCGTTACGTCTTGCTATATATATATATTGATGATATTAAGAAGTAACTGAAAATATATGTCCTGTTTATTTAGCTATGTGAATAAGCTTGATATACCTGTTTATTCTACTTATATTGGGTGTACACGAGGAACGCTCGTGGTAATAACAAAATACGTAGAGACTGTTATGATAACCGAACCGTTTAGCATACATGAAAATTTAATATATAATTAAGGAAAATGTGTATAAAAGCGCTTTAAAGGTTATTTAGTTTTGGTGCATTAGAAGAAGGTAATAACAAATGTCTTGTATATTAATTTATTATTGACAAGCTCAATGGCGCATTCGGTAGTGACCCTGCCCCATGCACCAAGAGTTGTAGGTTCGATCCCCACCCAGGAAAAATATTCGTATGATGAATACTTGTGTTTTTCTGTGTCTGGGTGTTGATATCCAATATTTATATATGTATATATTTGGGATACCATTGTTGCTTCTGATATTCATAACACAAGTACTTAAGCTACTTACCTCGGACTCAGATCAATGTATATGATGTAGTCTGATATTTATTTATTTGCTGCGCCGACCCCAGATGAACCGGGAGAAGGGCAAGAGGATGATGATAATGATATTTATTTATTTATTAAAGATTTAACTTTTTTATATTTTAACAATAACAAACTTATTAAACACAAGATTACAAAGCAACCATCCTTTCTATTCCATCTAGTTGATTACTTTTTATCCCAAAAAAAATGAGAGATCCCGCGGGACTAATGCAGTCTTTGTAACAGACCGAATTCCTGGAGAAGCCGCTGTTAAAAAGTCAGTAAATATGATATACATATCAGTAAAAAAACAAGTGGAATCACATTCTATTTACGATTAAATAATTTAAACTATTATGCATTTTAATTGCATCGCAAACTGGATCGTAATTGTTTTCGTAATAGCCTTAGGTGGGTAATAAAATGTACCCTCGTCATTGCCTTTAAGTACTCAATCATTAATAAACCAGTTTTTTTATAAAATTCTAGTAAACACAATTTATAATTAATGTTTAATAGATTTTCTGTGTAATGAAAAATAAACAACCTCAACCTTTAGAACTTTGAAAAGTTAATACGTAGTTAAAACCTGTAGGTATTGAACTTGGAACAGTAATAGTATTATAAAATGAAAATACTGTAATTTTACATACCTACATACATATACTATTTCTGTACGTAAAAAAAATTAACTAATTCTGCTTATAGAAATAGGCAGATAGGTACCTAGTTATAGAAAACTAATCAGACCTTTTTTTTTCTTCATTTTATTGAAAAGACAAAAAAAACCGTAATTTTAGATATAGCAGCGTTGAATTCAGACTTTAATTAAGCGCTTCGATCTCCACACCAGGAACCGGGAAGAATAGTTGATAAAACAGTGTTTATCTCGAATTTAGGTGTCTGTGGTACTTTCGTTAATTCTGATTTCCATAATACAAGAACGCCAGTATAATTAAATGATATTGTGCGACATTTATTTATATTAACTTTGTTTTGTTTTAAATATGACGTAAACAAAACAATCCACTAAAATACTTCAGGCGGACAAAGATGACGTTATTGTCGCGTTGCGGAAACTGTTCGTGGCGTATAACTAAACAAATGCATTTTGAAGATGAGGAATTAAGTCGCATCCATACCTGCGCACGCATGCGAACTGTTTCATATGCGTGCATCATAGAAATATTTTCACGAGCGGTTAGAGAATGGTGCGCAATTTATAATTGCCTACGCACAAAGCAAATGGTGTGGAACAAACATGTTTCTGAACATTTTGCATAACCGTTCGCTAAAATTATTTATTTTTCACCCATGGGAATGCGTTACGCAGCAAACACCTGTTACCGCGAATCAGCGGGAGTTTCCAATTCCCCGGGGCCCCTAAGATGATTAGAGGATCCTGCTCTTGCACCTATGATCGTAGTCGCCACGTGGTAAGGCTAAACCACAGTGGTTTTCCCACATGCCTGTACGCATGGTGAACGTGTTTCTTGATGTAAAACTCAGCTTTACGTGGCAAACAGTAGCATTACTATTGATGTAACGTTTTACGTTAGCTACCACTGGTCACTTAAGTGTGTGTGCACTCTTTAGGGAACTGTAAGCGATCGTTGTATTTTTTTGTTAAAGAGAATAGTGCATTCACTTATCCAATTGTTGTTGGATATATAAGAGGCGTAAAATAACACTTGTCAATTAATTTTCAAACTATTTTGCATTTATTTCTTTGTTTTGAAGTAAATTAGCTTACGTTTAACCAAAAGTAAACAATTTTATTTCAGAAATTAGTATGAACACATAGCTTGACATGGTAATATAACGTTTTTACCAATAGTAGCAACAATAAGCACGCCTGCATGTTTTATTTCATGTGATTATTCAATTTTATCCAGCTTTCGACACATTAATTCAATCAGGACATGTAAATGTTGTAACTTAAGCATTTACCAGACAAAGTCAGTGTTTGTTCTTACACGGTTATTAGGAAAACGGCCATTCTCAATCGCGCATAATTGTCCCATTGTGTCGGCCTCAGCTATGGGGCTTGCATGTTGCGTCATTATAGGAAACTACACATTCAAGGATGGCGTTTCATAACATTGGTAATACGTTGTCTTCGTGTGATCAGGAAGCAATGCAATCGGTCTCTAATTATGTGAAATAGTCTGAACATCTTTATGGTGTTATCGAGATTTTATATCCGCAGAATACGAAATGAGATACAAATTCAAGGCTGTTGAATCCGAAGTCCGCGGGTAACGCCAACGCATGTTTATTTGTCATCTGATAACAGGCGCGTTTGCCTTTTCACATTTGGTATGTAATACGAATATCCGATACCAAGGAGCCATATCTAATGGGAACGTGTAGGTTAACACAGAATATGAATTATAAATATATATTTTGTGATCTGATTTGAAAATAAATAACATTAACATTATTTTTATGTAATTAATAAAGGACGTCATCTCTTTAATATATATTGCACACACACATACTCACATAACATCACGCCCGTAATCCCCGAAGGGGTAGGCAGAGTCAAAGGGCCAGCAGGCCCCTTTAACCACATTCAGCCAAAAAAAAACTGGGCTGGGTTAGATGGAAAAATTGTGATAAAGTAGTGACAAGTGGCTAGTTTGTCGCCTACACAATCAAATAATTTATTTCATCAACAGAAAATTATGGCCTAAGCCCTCAAATTAATCAGACAACACTGTCTGGAGTCAATTTGGTGGTGCTTCAACATCTACAAGAAAAAATATATAAATACCAAGATTTCCACAGGACGAGTTTTTAAACCTTACTACTGAACTAATGACAAGTCGTAAGTCGTTCGGATTCGCCCAGCACTGTACGCTAAGTACGATAACTCTTTAACAACATAACATTTAATTCTCCAATTTAAGTGATTTGAACACGTTTCATTAGAAAACCATAGCGCAATATTAAGATAATGTATCAGGATGACTAATACTTATTCTACTTATGTAATTTTTATCTAACGAAAGCTCTCTGTTTGAACTGATAAACTTGTTAAGAATGACAGTGCAAGCAATGGCTCGCTTTATTTGATATTCTAATATGTAATCACACCAGCATTTGCTTTCACGACTGTATCACGATATTATTTACTGCAAGCCGGTCACATAAAAGCGGGAAATTGTAAATTCCGGTTATTTGCAGGGACTTAAATTATTATCGTATACGTCATATCTGAAATTTTAAGCCCTATTAAAATATGCGAAATACAAAAACAAGTACATATTGTAACAGCACAGATAGTACGCAAAGTCAACAATGAGTACAGATATTAATTTACTCTGCGGAAATAACAAATAAGAATTGGGAATGTGTAAGAGTTATTCAAACAGAGATAGTAGTTCTAACACTAGTTATTTGATTGTTGTGTACAGACGGCAGCACATCAGGCTAAACACTGCGAAACAGCCCTTATCACAACGGCATAAGACTCCGCAGTGTTTAGCCTGAAGTGCTGTCGTGTGTACATAACTATGTTAACCATATAGAAAATATAGCAAAATGATTATCCCAGACTCGTCTAATAATATAAAAAAAAACTTACATAACATACTGTTTAAACACGAGACTGTTAACGTAAAGGAAACAAATGATTAGGTATCGTCAACATATTGTACAAATTTGTATGCAACGAAACTCTTTTTTGTTTTTCCAAAACTCAATATGAATTTTACCTCACAGCACCCGTATATGACGTATCATTAAAATTAGGACCAGCATAAGTCGCTGCAAAGGTTTTTTCATAAACTATACACTACAGTGGCAACAGCCCGTAATCCGATAGCCATTGTAAGCGTTTACATTTCGCCAGCCTTTCCATTGTGCAAATAGGACATGTAACACTACGCGGTGGCATTTTGCGCTTTCTTTGCTAAACACCGCAACCCGATCCGGTGGGTAGGCGCTATGATGAGCCGAACAACTTGTATAATGTATGTGTAACAAGTACATACCATACATACATAGTAAAATATATATAACTATTTGGGTTTTATAGCAAATTTTAGCTGAATGGTAAAGTAACTGTATCAACAATCAATTTGCATTCCTTTTGTGGTAGCTAGAAGCTAATTAATTTTGTTCGTAACTAATAATTTAGTTACGAACAAAATTATTTAGCACTTGGTCCTAAGATCGGTGCATTTTTTTCTGCAAAAAAATATTTGTAAATATAATTTTACTATTACTTTAGTAGTTGATAATTTTGTTGTTTTATATGTAATCTTGTCAATGTTGTTGGTTTATGATAAACTGCAATTAGATAATGGGGGTAAGAGCATAGACAATACATGTTATCACGTGCATAAAAGAGGCAATCTGACTTGTTGCGTTTGTGCAAATATGTCTGATACTTGTCCACACAACTGACACTGGCACGTGTCACGCGATCGACCTTACAGTTAGCGCAAAATGTCCCTAAAAAGAGCTACTAAAAACGCGTTCGAGACTTGTGATTAATGTCCTTCCTTTCGACAAAACCAATCACGTAATACAACATCGCAAAATAACTTTGCAATGGGACCTTTCGTCACACTCTATTACTTACAATATCTTCTCAAACTTACGTTATCAGTAATATTTAACACAAAACGTGGCTTCTTTGAATGAATGATGACGTTGACTGTCATTCAATAGCCGAACTAACGTTATAATGGGTCGCTTGCGCACAACGAAGAGATTAGCATTGACTGACAATCAGGCATTCAATAACGTTCAACTTGTTCAACTATGCATGAGGCGGGAATAAGACGCGAAAAATATCGAGTATTTAGTTAAACCAACAATAAATAACTATGTCAACACTAAGAATTTCAGAGTAAGATAAAGTTGCTAATTGTACGTTTTTGGTTTTCTAAAATTTGCCGTCTGACACATTATTCTACGTTCAGGACATAAAACGAACCATGTCGTAAAGTATATGCTTTCATAGTAAACGAACCTACTATGTTATACTAATTGCTGCTGGTATGATATATGTCTGGTGCAGATAAAAATATTTTAATTGCATTTGTTATTCGATCAAACTAATGGATTAGAAAGCCGCACAAATGGGCCTTGTCTTCTAAAATGATATGATTACGAACAAATACGAATGAATTCCATGATACGATTAAATTCCAAAATGAATAAGGCTGCGATACAATATGAAAAATCATGATAAAAAATAATCGCAGAACTTACATGAATACAATATAAGCACTAGCTTATTAACATATATCTATACCCGATAGCGAACTAGGAAATGCTGTAACATATTTAAATTGCCATATCTGTTACCATAAAAGATTATGGTTAGTCGTAAAATGTATGTATGAATTGTATCATAGTAATCTGCAAGGCAGACCAAGTAAGCGCCTTGAAGTGCCTAGGAAGCAACTAAGTTGATTCATTTTCTTCCATGCGGGTACAAATATGTCACAAATGTCCTATTCTTACCTGTTTTACATATATTCATATATGTAAACTTGCCAAAATTGTTAAACAAGGAAACAAATGTTTTGGGAAATACATATTCGGATAGGATCGCGATTCTAAAGAGCTATTTCAAACATACTTTTAAGAGGTTTTAGTTGTAGGTATCTCTTCCCAAGCGGAAATAAAACTATTGTTTATATTATTGGAGAATAAAAAAATTTGTATGTGTTAATCCACATTATAATACAACAAATTGAATTGATAAAGTAACAAATAAAGTCACAAATAGACAAATGAAGACTCAGTTCTCACAAGAATTTCGAATATAGGATGGTGGATTTCATACGTTGGCTATTGCCATAAAGCAGACATTTTAAACACATGCAATGACTCGACTGTCTCGATGGCGTATTCGGTAGTGACCCTGCCCCATGCGCCAAGAGTTGCGGGTTCGATCCCCACCCAGGACAAACATTCGTGTGATGAATACTTGTGTATGTTCTGTATCTGGGTGTTAATTTCTAATATTTAAGTATATATTTGTAATACCACTGTTGTTTCTGATATCCGTAACACAAGTGCTTAAGCTACTTACCTCGGAGTCAGGTCAATGAGTGTGATGTAGTATGATATTTATTTATTTATTTATTAAAAGGCATAACGGTGGTGTATATACGTAGGTTCGTAGCTGATTAGGTACCTATTAAGATATCTAGCTATCACTCTGGGTAATGTGGTAATAAATAACTTTATAGTTCCTATTAGGACGTTGATTCAAGTGACTATAAACTGATAAACGACACTGCACCCAGTTCAAAAAGACCGCTTAATGTATTAAACAACAAATGTTATTTTCAATACATCATACATACATACACTCAAACATGAATACTATACTTAATTACATAATTTTAAGAACCTTTAAGTAACCGACTGAAAAACCACAATGTTTATTCAAAATAATAATAACGCCTTTTAAAAAAAAACTAACAGAGGAAGGGTTGATGAATTTTCGTATACGCATAAGTTAAAGTTTCCGTTTATTATTTGTAATTATTTTCGTATAAAAAAACATGATGTTTCGCAATAAATAATAAGATATAGAATTAATTAGGTATATTTAATTGCAGTTCAGTGAAACTATAATAACAACAAACGCATTTTTACTGATACCGAAAGAATATAAAAGAAACCAATAGGATAAAGAAAATAAAGTAGTCCAAATAAAAGGAATATTTACTTTATAAATAAGCTCGTATTAGTCGCATTGTGACGCGTTAGACAAAAGCATATGCACACTTATTAAGCTCTTAAAAGCACGCTATAAATACAATTACGACCTCAGCACTCCAGGAAACAAGGTGTATGCACGAATAATGGGCGGTGTAAACGTGCGTTAATCCAAAGCAATAAAGGTTATATTGGCGCGATTGATCGCGGCCGATTGCCGTAAATGAGAGCGAAGTACATTGTGTATTGCCACTTTGGAAAACTAGGGTTGATTTCCGCTAGTGTTAATGGCAAACCAAAGGGAGAGGTTATATCATTTGAGCAGTCTTGTAGATATGTATGCATTTT
Organism: Glyphodes perspectalis; assembly: GCA_951394215.1. Taxonomy (NCBI): domain Eukaryota; kingdom Metazoa; phylum Arthropoda; class Insecta; order Lepidoptera; family Crambidae; genus Glyphodes; species Glyphodes perspectalis. Next base: position 6,058,790 of record OX596218.1, read on the forward strand.
GGTATATTTAACAATAGCTCCTAAACTACTGATCCAATTTGGATGAACGAGACAACAATCGATGTGTTATTACAATCCGGATAACAAGGTTAATATTAATTAACTTCAAAAAAGGAGTCACTTCTAGAAGTTAAATTTACTGTAAGCGAGTTTCAGTTTTAAACCCGTTGCATTTTCTTTCTGAAAGGAATTACACCGATAACACCACGTTTTATCCAAAGGATTTGGCAGATACATAGCAAATAGGTACATAGGTACATATATAATAGCCTGGAGGAATAATAAATAATGTTTTATCTTATTCTTTATTTTATTGTATGGCGAACAATTTAGAACGTTATCCATTATTTATAATTATACTTGAATGCAGCGACAGCTGGCCCCAATTAGAGTATAAAACATTTGCTTCTTACACCGTGTCAACTCGGTATACGCCAGCTTGCTTCTACGATCATCATCGTGACATCCCTAATGCCTAACAAGTGAACCTATTCACCTATTCAAGAGTGCAAGCAGTTGCCACTGTTGCCAACGGCTGTCCCTCAAACTTTATAGCGGAAGATTACTCAATGCACTTTGTATTCAATAGCGTGTTTATATGTAACACCGAAGCATAAAATCGTAATAACCGTTAACACTTTGTTGTGCCGCCGACATACCACTAGATTATATCACCGGATTCACTTCGTATCTTTCTCAATCGATTGTGATGAAATCAAAGTTTGGGCCCTAAGAAAGGGCAGATGTACTTTTAATCCATAGCGTTTTTATAACAGATTCATTTTCACACAGGAAGAGATACATAAGCATTTTCTTAAATAAATAAATAAGCTGATAATAATATATTTGTTCGTACTAATTCTCTATAACTACTAATAAGTTACCAAGCGCAAAAAAAAATCATTTTTCAGAGGCCATTTTCTTGTTTGAACATAATTTAATACGTGCTTTCTTATTATGAAATGTCTCAAAGAACATTAGTTTTCGTTGAACGAAACTTGGCGGACAAACGACTTAAATGTTCTTTATGGTTATCTTTATAGCCTACTAGCTGACCCGGCGCACTTCGTAACGCCTCGTTCTCGGATTTTCAAAACCTTTTTTTTTCCGTGCAATTTTTTTTCATCTGATAATAACAAACATAACTAAAAAAGAATTAGCGAAATCGGTTCAGCTGTTCTCGAGATTTGCGCTTACCAACACATTCAGCAATTCATTTTTATATTATAGATGTATTTACCACAGATTATTATTTGCGAGTATTTTTCAAGATTATCCGTCACAGGACCGACATTTGAATCTATAGTATGAATATATAACTAATTACTGATAACTGATACAGAGCTCAGTACTAATGACGGCAAATTGTATGTTTACGTAAGACGTAGATAATGGCAATCGGTTCCCATCTTATCGCGTTCAGCTAACGCAGACCGGTGCAGAGGGCGATCATTGCATAATTAATTGCAGAATGCACCGCGATAAACATTGCATAATGACAACGAGCCTTGGAATCGCTGTATGCAACTATTACAGATGCACGTGGTTTGTTTAAGCTGTACAAGTGTACTTGACTAGGTAGGTATATCAAATCGTGTGTCATTTGTTTATTGTAGCATGGTTAAGAGACGTCCGATTGATTAAGAAATTCGGATAATTCGTACAGCTTTGAACGGGAGTAGAGCAAGTGAAGGCAATTTTTCAAATTGTTTTTTGTTTATATTCATAAATACTTTTTCACAATTTTCCATCAACCCCAGCCTATTGTCCCATGTTGGTCTGGGACCTAAAAAATAATATGCCGACTGTGGTTCTTGTCTAGCATGTCGTAAAAGAAGACTAATGGTATATCGGGTTTTGGGTATATGATTGTGTAGACGACAAGCTAGCAACTTGTCACTACTTATTCTCAATTTTCCATCTAACCCAGCCAGTTTTGTTTTTGGCTGAATGTGGTCAAAGGGGCCTGTTGCCTCTTTGACTCTATTTACCCCTTCGGGGATTATGGGCGTCATTAGGTTATTTTAGAAAACACACATTTCTAAATATATGCGGTGGCTCCATCTGCATCTGGTTCATGTATTTAAAATAGTAAATAAAAAACCGTAGTTTAATTGAATAAAAGCGAGGGTTGTGTACAGAATTTATCAAAATATCTACTAGTTCTCCCGAAACACAAATTGTTGATCTTACTAGGTACTTTTTTATTCGTGCAAGTAGCACAGCGGCAATGGAACTATACTATATATCCATTTAATGTTGAAGCTCAACGAAGTGTTCATATCACACTACGGGCAGTACGTAGTACCTCTAATTACTAACATCCGCCCGTGGATTCACCCGCATGGAACTCCATTTGTTAGTCATTTGATGCGTTCGTAACTAATATTTTACTATAAGACCTAGCGTCAGTAAATAATATACTAAGAATACGTCACACACTGCTTAATGCAATTGACTCGATTTAAAAGTCAAGCAATCCTTTCTGGGGAAATTAGTAGATTAATGACCGAAGTTAAAAAAACCTTTCCTCCGTATTTTAGTCTATGATAAGAGAGCCTTCGCAAGATGTAAATGCAACAAATATCTGAATCAAAACGTTTTAAAACAACGGTATTAAACCACGCTATAAGAAAACTCAGGAATATTATTCCGAAGGTATCGGCTGTTTTTGTAGCAAATCTAAAACTATTTTATATAAATAAATCCAATTTCTAAGCCTAACTTATTCGCCTTTCTTTCATAAAAATACTAAAAAGTGTGCCAGCTTCGTGACAAAAGCAGGGAGACCCAATACTGGTTTGTCAAGTGTTCCTTATACGGAACGATTTACCTTTACGATCCATTTCAGAGTTATCGAACCCACAAATCATTATATGGATGGCCTTATGGTTAATTCGTGTGTAAACGGCATTTTAAAACGATGGCTCGTCACGATTCTCTATAAGATTGATCTCAGCGAATCATACCCTATATGGGTCCCTTAAGCATTCACTTAACACAAACTACCCCTATACTTTTGCCAAGCGCTTTGTCATGATCCTTATCGAGAACCTTTAGCGATTCCAGGTGAATCTGGCTATTACATCGAAGTGATTGCTAGCTGGCCTTCGTAACCCTCAAGAAGGGACACAAACAAATTGGCTCATCAATTCAAATCCGGAGTTATCTGTGCAGTTTACCCATTATGTTTACCCTATAGGTCACAATCATATGTAGGTATGTGTGACAGAATGATGTACGTTACTCATACCCTACAATTTAAATTATCATCACATTATTGGACGTTTGTGCAACCCATAGCATTAATCTTTTTAAGTGCAAATATAACATACGTACGTATGTATACGATTCGTACATATTACAGCTTCCATCCAACCCAGCCCTCTGTCCCATGTTGGTCTGGGACTTAAAAATAATATGCCAACTGTGGTTCTTTCCTAGCATGTCGTAAAAGGCGACTAATGGTATATCGGGTTTTGGGTATGTGTAAGCGACAGGTTAGCCGCTTGTCACTGCTTTTTCACAATTTTCCATCTAACCCAGCCTGGCTTTATTTTTGGCTGAATGTGGTTGAAGGGGCATGATGCTGCCCCTTTGACTCTGCTTATGTGATATGTGATGTTATGTATGTATGTATGTAAATATAACATAGCTATTAGTTTTGTTCATTAAAACGAAAACATATTACCTACTCATAAATTTAATTAATCTTACCTATTAGAAAACTAAATGTTTTTATGAAAGTATAAGTATGTACGATTTGTCACTGAATCACGCTCAAACATTCAAACGGAATTACGAACAGCTACAATTTTGTTGATCTTACTCAGCTCTCGTTAATTTAGAAGGTTGATTAATACATGTCCAGCTTAATTCCAGGATCTATGCGGATAGTCACGATAAATAGGCAGTTTTAGGTTCTAGTCTACACATAGGATAATTAAGATTTAATGGAATATATTTCTACATTATAATTACATATTGGAACAAGTTGGAACGTTCATTATTATCTAGATATGTAGTGAAGCTGACAGGATGTTTACGGAATGGAAGTAGGTATAGATACTATTTATTTATATGTAATTAACGTTTAGATACAATTTATGCGCAAATAATAATATGGATTTTATTTATACATTTATTACAATGTTTTTTCTTATACGTCCTACTTAGTTTGATAAGAAAAATAAATACAAAAATCGAATGAAAAATAAGTGCCAGCACTTTAAGCAATCTCATTAACAGAAATTCGTTCGATTTGTTCTTTCGAAAATGGTACCTAACGCTTCACACGAGTAACGCTTATCAAAATAAAATTAAATATAGACTATTCGTTATGTAATACATTGATTATTTAATGTTCTGAATGGAAACAACGAGAATAGACGCACAACTATTTCAACACATATTATATAACATTAACTGTTTCGTGTACAAATGGCTAAATCGTTTACGCGAAATAATGGTTGAAGTATGTAAATTTACCGGCTAGTGTTAAACGTTGATTCGATTCATGTAATTTGGTTCATAGTAAATTAGTCACCAGAAAAATACGCAATTACTATTGGAAGAAAACCTAAAAAAACAAGGCGCGGATAATACCCAGTATGAATACAAATGGATTTTAATAGCGCACCTTACTACATTGGTACCTCCTTAAGTTTCAAAAATATAAAAATACAATAAAATCATACCTGTCATCATGATGTACATATAAATTTTTGCACGATGTCATTAAAATGTAGTCAATACTTTTTGTAAAAGATATATGCATATACATCATAACAATCGTAGTTATAATATTATAATTATGACGCATATGAGTAGGAAGTAGAATTAATACAACCCCTGTTAAGCCCCGTTACAAAGTAATAAAAAACTATGATTTGTAATAGAAAATCCATTCGTACTTGACAGTATTGTAATCTGATTGTTAATGTACGGTTGCGATATCGGTGACGTAACCGCATTGAAACGAGAGCCTTCGTGTCAAGTGGCGCGTGCGCCGGCGCAGGATGATCATGTGAGGTAATATATGTTCACGCTTATCGGTTGTCCGTCATTATCATACACATATTTAGATACTATCATGCCCGCAACTCCCGAAGGAGTAAGCAGAGGTCTAGCACTAGCTAGCTTCACGCCATTTTCCTAGCGAGGTAGGCAGACAGAACCGAACGCCATAAAGCACGGTCCTTACACACCTCACCCGCCTCTTCACATTCCTTCCTTTCCATATAAGGTTTTTATGGCTCCTAACATCACCTCCTATTATACACACACACACACGACCAATCTGGAGCCTGGGCCCTCCGCAATTCCTACATCCTTCCACTTTAGCATTATATATCGTAAGATATGCTTAGTCAATCTTACCTCATGCATTCTTTAGACAGAAGCACTAAGCTACCTTAACGTCTTTCCTATATAATTTGGTTAAAATAAAAACTAAGAATTTATGCGATTCATCGACCACACATTCCATGTAAGTAGAAGGATAAGTATGTGCAATTGTGCATATACCTACTATTTGGACGAAGATACTTTTAAAAGAAAGAGACCTGTTCGTATTACGAACGAAATCTTTGGCTCTGTTAGCTTATCACCTGAGTTACATACAAAGAAAAAAAATTTAACCAACACTTAAATCGGTATAAATTAAGGCAAGTAATCAGTAATGACGACTTTATTCAAAAGGTGACTGGCGTGCTAATTTTGAGATAGGAGTTTATTTTTAAATGAGATAGGGAAGTTTTAGTACCCTATTTGACTCGTAATTTAAACACATCACGTCAATACTATGCCTTAATATCTTAAACAAGTATACTTTGTTATTCAAGACCAAGATGCCCGATTAGTATTTAATTACACATTTGTATGGGCAGATACACATAAAGAGTTCAAGTTTGGATGTATTCATCATGAGAATATAGTAACATGGATGTTGACACTATTTATATTTTTTATTTTGAGTTATCAATTCCATAAAAGATAGTATCGTAGTATGTTGTACAGCTTTATTGATTACTAGTTAGTTTTTGAGTTTATTCATTACAAACATACACACACACAAAATTAGAAAAATACAAATCTTTCCTCTTTATAATTAATATTATGTGTAATAGTGTGTGTGTATGTTTGTAATGAATAAACTCAAAAACTAACTAGTAATCAATAAAGCTGTACAACATACTACGATACTATCTTTTATGGAATTGATAATTCAAAATAAAAAATATAAATGGTGTCAACATCCATGTTACTATATTCTCATTTTTTATTTAGATTAATTATATAGAGATTGTATAGATTAATTATATTGAGTCTACGGTTTTTTATTTATAAAAACTGCTTAATATTTAGTCAGTTGACTATACGAAATAGTGGCGTCATAAACTACCAAGCCCAAACAAAATCTATGAAGTCATTGCGTTTTCACAGCCTTTAAAAGGATCTCAATTGACTTACGAGTCAACATCCCTATTCGTAATATTAATAGTAAATACAAGTAATGATATCTAACATTCTACAACCTTCTATGTGGCGAATATAGGTATACCAACGTTACAATTTAGTGATGTCGTAAAAATAATACCATTTGGCTAAGCGCCAATAAAAGCTCAATTTTACGAAGACCTTGACATATGGCGACGGTGTAAACTAAACAATATTGAAAGTATGCGGTATGGTACATTTAATAAATAGTAAATGTTTTTCGTAACGAATCTAAAAGTACTAATATTATAAAGAGGTATAGTTTGTGAGTTTGTGAGGTTTGGATAATGTCTGGATCAACTGAACCGATTTTGAACCAATAGAAAGCCACATTATTTGTATCAAAGCTATATTATATCCCCATATTCCCACGGGAACGGGAGCTACACGGGTGAAACCGCAGGGCGCTGCTAGTATTAGTATAAGTATAAAGCATAGCAAACTATTGTAAATACAACTCAAATATTCGTAAAATCGTCATGAAATTTAATTGCTTTACAAAAAGGCCAAAAATAATTTATACGACAGTCATAACTACCCGTGTGAAATAGATTATGACGACATTTGCTCTCGACACTAGATATTGATAGCTACATTACATTTTCGTGCAAAGTTTAATTAGAGCACAATAGGAAAAATTTAACTATTTGTTTTGCTTTAAACACCGCTGATTAAAATCTTTTGAATCTTTATTGGGCAGAATTGTTTTCTTTGGTTGCCCCTGTTTATATAATATTAAACAACAAAATAAGATTTTGTTGGTATAATTGACTGGGGAAGAGGCCATTAAAATGCTTAGGGATATCTGAGTATGACATTATAATTAAACGTGAACAATGTCGAAAAAAAATATTTTCATACAATAGAGTAATCTATTTGTTTTGTTATTTTTAAAAATGTGCTGGGCCCCTAGCACATTTTAATAATTTAATAATGTATATAGGTAAGTTTTGAAAACAATTTAATACGCCACTTGGTGTAGTAGTTAAGAGATCTGTCACGATACCATAGGTCGAGAGTTCGAATACCGTTAGTGTCAATTTTTTACTTGAATAGTACGGTCATTTTCACTCAATCAGAGTCAGTGATGTTTATTAATGTATTGCAAATTATAAATTATTAGGACATAAGCATATACATAAGCTTAGTTTTCAGTTATAGATTTGGTGCGGTAGTGTAAACTATTTATCTATATATATAATTGTTAATAATTAAAGTTACTACAGTTAATTAGCGGATTTTAATGAGTACCAATTAAGGAAAAAACAATTTAGTAGTGATATGTGTCATCACCACACATCAGTCATCACGCAGACTAACAACATATTCAGATAATCAACCGAAATAAAGCTAGTCATTAAATTGGCAGCACCTATGACTTGGTGACATTTACCGCTGAAACTTTTTTTATTTTTAAATCGTACTACTTAAATCATACATACTAAAAACAATGAAAGTGTTATGTAAAGGTAACCTTTGTGCACAAAAACACAACAAAGCCACATCTTTCGGTTAATAATAAAATCTTGATACTTACTTGATACAACCATTAGCCTTGAAAAGAAAGTAAAATCAAGACAATATGAACCGCATTATGCGGAAGTGAGCTGTCACGCACAAAGGCCGTGACCGACTTGGGTTCAATTTGGAGTCTTCACACAGAACGGTGCTAGTAGAAAACTTAATGATAACGCTCGATCTTGCGCAATTGACCTATCAACTTTGCGTAATTATGTTAATTGGGCGATAGTCCATAGTGACCCACTCTCTCTTTCATCTACCGCGATTTGCGGGATAATTATTGACAAGGCGGAAAAAATGTGACGCGCGAATTCATGTTACCACTTTCTTTGTTGCTTCGAGTGAAGAAACGGGACATCCAACGGGTCCTTGGCATATCACTCACGATCTCGGGGACCTTACATCCGGTACACGATGACAAACAGCTGCTTGCCCCTTATTTTCTGGCTGCTGAATAAGTTAATACGTAATCTTTAATCCATCCTTCATCCACTTATGCTCTGTTTATTATCTTTAATATGTTTTTCATGAACTATGATCGACTAGTACCGGACGTTAAAACTGTTGAAAACATTTAATACCTATAGGTCACGGAAATATCTTCAAGGACATGAATTACCTAGTCCTTAAATACAACAACTTACACTCACAATAAATCTCAGTAAACCAGGTATCACTTCACGCAATAAATATGAATCTTGTAGCGTGAATGTCATGAGTCATGACCATGACCTTAGTCAACGAATACAGAGGTGTATAAGGCATTACTATCAAGTTCGAGGAAATGATTGTATTTGTATTTAAAGTGTACGTAACAGTCGCTGGAACATGTCCAAGTAACATTGTTCCTAAATAACTATTAGAGGAACATTAGCAGAAAGGGTTTCCTCTATATCTTAAGAATAATCTCTTTGCTTGCGTAGATACTCTGTGTATATGTGTGTATGCTGTATAATGTATTTTGCTATTTTCATTACAGATACCTGCTCTTCAATATAGGTGTTTTTAAAAATCTACCTACTAATTTAAAATCAAGGAAAAATATTGCAAATATGTAAAGTAGACTTATAAGACGAACGTGTAAAATTTGTAAATATATTTTATACCTTTATTTTTCCTATATCGGGATGAAAAGATATATGGCTTCATATTTAAAACTACGGTTAATACAGTTGAGTTGCACATGTGAACATACATATATTGTACAAGCGGTATCCTTATCTCTAAATTTAGTGCTTAATTTATGAATCTTTACAATTTTTTTATATAACACAAACAATGATTTGCATAATACTAAAAATAACACAAAATAGTAGATTGTTTTCAACTTGTTCTAAGTTAAACATGTCACGAATTAATGGATTTGGGCTATGTGAACATAATTATTTATATGTAATTCATCTTCATTTATTTGTCTAGCACTGGTGGGATATGGATGTTGTCGATTAATCATTGTTGGAAAAATAAATACATTTGTACGTGCGTACTAGCAACACTGCGTTTCTCTTGACACATCACCGAGATGAATCAGCTTCAAAAGTATTTTACGATCGAATTACTTTTCAATGAAAGACTGTTAATCTAACTAAATATCACAAATGTGGTAGAAAGTCTTTGTTATTAAATACCTTTCATATATAAATGGAGAAGAGTTGCTAGAGACAGGGTACAATGGAAATTGTTAGAGGAGGCCTTTGCCAAGAGGCACACTGAACTCAGAGATATTCTATAACAATTAAAGAGAGAACCACAAGAAAAGAAGAAAAGAGTTCAGGATAAGAGGCTTATTATTATTATTATTACCTTTCATATAAGGATATTCTTAGATATATGAGAATGCAACGTGTTGAAATTCATTTAAGTTATCTGTAACTCAACTTTTTAATAATATAGCCGCGTGATATGTTACTAAAAATCTACTAATAATACCTCTCCCAAGGAAGTGATGGCATTCATGATATTTTTTAACTGATTAAAATTAAGAAGTGTGATAAACAGTTCATCATATTATTTTTATTGACTAGCAGCACCCCGCGGTTTCACCCGCGTAGTTCCCGTTCCCGTTCACAGGGATAAAATATATAATAAATAAATAAATATAGCCCATGTTACTCGCTGATAAAGTAGCTTACCGTTGGTGAAAGAATTGTTCAAATCGGTCCATTTGTTTCGGAGCCTATTCGATACAAACAAACAATCGAATCTATCCTCTTAATGTTAGTAAAGAAAAATAAGACGTGTTATTAAAAGTGTATCATATTTGTGCGTCACTTTCGGTATCCTGTCTCGAGTGAAATTCAATTATAGTAACATTCACACAATCAGAATTAAAGCCGGATTCTCTTTATAACATCATTTCAATTTAAATTCCATCCGATGACATAATAATATATTTTTATTACACCACGAACAGAGCTCGCCGTGGATGTATCTCTAAATAAGGTATTTAAATAGGTTTTGGACATTTGAGGAATACAAAACAATTATCCGACCTGGTACCTTTTAGGGCTAACGAACCTCTAAAAGTCGTCTAAGTAGCTGGTATCATATTAAAAATCATATATGACGTTATATATATCTTAAATATCACCTTCAAGCTGTCTATTAAAGCCTTATGCAGTGATTTGGCTACTAGTCCTATACTTTTAGATAGAAAGTAAGGTTTAATCTAGTCCTTCTTAATGCGTCTACAAATATTATATGCAGTTAAGTCGAAACTCGAAAGCGTTATTAGATCTTCAATATGAATAAGGCATGCGTGTAACATGGTAAACTACTACTGTTAAAGGAATAGATTAAATAATAAACACTTGTTCAATACTTTTCCACGCTATCGTCAAATTAAAAAAAAGTCGAAATAGTATAATAGAAATATACTTTGCAACATGATATAAAAGAGAACATACATTCGACGACACGAAAGACCCTGATGACATCACGTATCTTTTAAAACGGGGCGCATGCATACATGCAAATCCTCTACATTTACAAGTCAACCAATTCACAATCTCATTATCCAACGGCAGTGCACCCGGATATTGGAAAGGAGTAATAAATATACGAGTATACTCGTATCTGCCTCGGCCGAGGTTGCCAACCTTTTGATATTATATCGACCCTCCCCAAGTTCACGCGGCAATAGAAAATACGAGGTCGAATAAGGTCGATAATTCGGATAGCCGGCTGCATCACGTACGGACATTGTCATGTTGTCAACCTTTCCTATTCTGACCTTTATATCTATAACAATAAGGACACAAGGCATAGCCGTCTGCAGGTAGCAGCTATTACTTCTTCTCTTACATCATAACAGTAGGAAGTTATGTAACCAATGTAAATTAAGCACGTACAGACAAACCAATGTTGTGTAACGGACAATGTTATGGGCAATGCCACTATTTGTGACCGTCGTCTGTAGAATCCCGATAAAGGAAGCAAACAATGTGTACAAAGAAATACACTTTCAAGTTACATATACAATGCAGGGTAATTAACGACTTAACGCTTATCTATAAAGATGATTTCTCCTTGCACATTCAGATTAAGAATGTTAAAGAACCATGCATACAATGCGCATTACGATAACAACACGTATATCGGTAAAAATATTTGATCTTTTTGGTCCATTTAATCCTATTCAACAGTTACGAAAACACGAAACACTTGGCACAAAGACGTTGGCGACGCTAGCGGCCCTGGCTGACTGTATTAAAAGCATATTGCATACGAGAAAGATTTAGTGTACACACATGTTAGATATACGTAGGACGATTTTATACATACGATTTTTTTTTTATTGCAAGTAACCACGAAGTTACTTATTCATTTCTGCGTCGAACCAATGGTATGGTACGAGACGCTTGGTCTAATGATTACGAGATGAGAGAAAACTCCTAGGTGTTCATAATATACAAGAAAATAATTATTATTTTGCTGCACCAGGAGATAAAGAAATTATCGAACTCGAAAGAGAATTAAACTTTCTCACTGAACATTAAATAAAGAACAACGCTGTTTGTTTTCAGCCTAATTATATCGCCAGATAATTAGGCCGTCTCGTGTTGGTCTGGGACTTGAAAATAATTTGCGAACTGTGTTTGTTGCCTAGCATGTCGTAAAAGGCGACTAATGGTATATTGGTTTTGGGTATGTAATTGTGTAGGCGGCGAGCTAGCCACTTGTCATTACTTTTTTACATTTTCCATCTAACCCAGCCCAGTTTTTGGCTGAATGTGGTTAAAGGGGCAAGCTGTCCCTTTGACTCTGCCTACCCCATCGGGGATTTTAGGCGTTATTTTATGTATGTATAATTAGGCAAAGTAAGGTTGAAGAAATTGCAGCTGATGCTGATTATAACATCCATTAACTTTCGCCTACGTGGTCCGCACGTAATCGATGAATATGTATCTCACACAGCCGCCATCGAGGCACAAACAAGTATAAATATATGTATAGTATACATATATGTACATGTATGAATCAGACTTGTAAATATATACATGTTTACATAATCGATCGACAACTGCTCAGAAAACTGGATGACACATTAATATATTGCTCACACGCAAAGTGGAGATATAGCATCCATGTTGACGGAGTTGAAGATAATGAAACGTCGACTATAATTGAGGAAGGCCTATGTCCCGCAATGAGACATAGCAGCCGACGAGGAAGTTAATTAATGATACGTGATAAGGGCACTAACGCAACAAAGCCTCAGGATTACCGATAAATCTCTCTCTAATTAAAAAGCAAATGGTACACATACTTTACATCGCCTTGTACTTATTTTAAAACCAGCTTCTGTCGCGACTTCGGTGTCTTAGTCTACAGAATGAATTAATAAATAAATATATTCTTCGGACTGAAACCAATTCCTGAGTTTCATATTGTGCTACGGATAATAAGTGAATGGATAGACGTAATTAACTACGATTATAAACATCCATCCATCCACTCGAATACAAATGTCCATGTTGATCACACGAAACATTTGCGAGATTGAAACTCGCGATCGTTGGTTTCGTGGACAGGGTCCCTTCCCTGATCACTCACTAACGGGACAGTCAAATAAAGCCAAGCTGGCCAATGCAGCTTTCATACAGTCAAAGATTTTTCTTCGGTTCAGTTGTTAAACATACTCAGTACAATTGTACAAAGTCACAAACGTATATTTTTTTCTATGTATATTATTAGAATATGAGCCTCGAGTAGGCACATATTTTAATCAACATATAAAGATTAGCGACAGTAAGTAAATACCACAGACCACAGAAATATAAATACCTACAGCAGTCTACTTTATCTATTTACTGAGACGAAGACCTCTCAAGGAGATTCTCGCGGTACAAATTACTTAGTCGACGTAACCCGACTTAGACTTACTCGAATAAAAATAAGATAAGTTAGTTTATTTATCTGAAATTAGAAATTCATACCATAATTTCCTTTGACAAAACAATAGGCTATAGAAATTCGTGTGCAAACTAAAATTAATAACGCTGAATCACAACAAATTGTAAGTTTTGAGAAACCTACTATCGTTGAGAGACGAAGACGTATTGTCCTTGTCTCATTGGCATAACTTTATAGTACCAGTATTATCTATAATTAGAGCCTATCAGAGCCTACCTTTATCCTTAATCAATGCTCAACAAACCCGATGTCCAAAAAAATGAGATCTTTTAAAATCATAGCTCCTAATATGATGTTTTATAACGTTGAAACAAACTTCCGTTTTATTATTCTAGTATAGATTTTAATAACACGAAATCATCATTAGCTTCACAATCCGTATACAACTACGCTCCTCCGATATACAAATATGTGTTGTGCATATAATAACGGCCATTAATTTACTTATACTAGGCTGGCATCTGTAAACACACTACAGTAGCCAATGCTATTAGTGAAGATTGGGTAATAATAGATTTGTTAATGTATTAGTAAACAGTTTAGAACAAATGACTGGTGATTTTGATGAAAATCAAAAGCAATAAAACATTGGACATACATTCAGAGTGGGATATGTGTATGTATATAAATGTGTAAAGTATGATGTTTTATACAAACATATATAATCCTTTCCATTCGCTTTAGTATGCTATAAAGAAACTCACTCTTGGTCTGTTTCATTTTCGCAACTAAATCACATGATTGATTATTTTATGAAATTTGGTACGGCATAAGTTTGAACCTTTTTACCCTAAGATAGGACAGAGGCAAATGTTCATCATGGAAAAGTCTGATTATGCGGGTGAGATAGACTGCCAGTCTTCCTAGGGTTATGTCCCGTGCTTAGACGGGGTCCGCTTAGACCATGATCCAGGATTTTGCACGTCTGGTAATTACATTGAAGCGACTGCCGATCTGACCTTCGTAACCCCAAGATAGGGGAACCAGACAATTTTTGGATCATGGTAGTGCCAATTAATAAATTATTATTAAATGTCTTGAAGTGTGTGAGTAGATAATTTGTTTCTATCTCTAGTATTCTGACTGAATCAAATGCAACAATATTTATATTCTTAATACAGCCTTTATAACAGTCCTGACCTGAATAATTTTTAACTTTAGCTATTTCATTATATTTCCGTTGATATTTATTAATAAGTGTGTGTGTATGTATACAGAGAAGTAATTAAGGCGGCCTTTGAAATCGTTCAAGGTTCATATGCCCTTGACATTAACCACATTAGGCACCTCCTAGAAAACGAATTGCAATCCAATATGGAGTTTTGTTCAATCTGTAAGAACAAAACTCCAGCAAAAAATTCAAAATTTGTTTTTTAATCTAGAAGTTTCTATGGTGCAGTTATTTTTAGGTATCAAGTCTAGATAGCCCAATCAATCAATACAACGACGTTACACCCGATCGCGTAATTTATATTAGAATAATGGTTAGATCATTATCTAGAAACCTCTTCTATAAGGCAGCGCGAGATTAGCTTGCTAGAAATTACAGCATCCGTGTTAAAACCGGTTGCGATTTATATCGGTGCATGTAGGAAATGTGTCTAACACTAATAACATAGCACGATCACTTGTGTCACTGGGTTAAGTAATTTATACAAGACATTCTGCTTTTGACATTCACGCCTATAGAACTAAGAAGATAAAGGTTACAGTAAAAAAACTAAGCTAATTATACACAGGTAAGAGATTCAGGTCTTATGTAACGTGTTTTTTCAACAAATGGATTTCTTGCTGTGCTATTTTTATCGAATCCTAAAAGTTCGGCATAAAATGCGTCAGTACACACCATGTCTGATTGATTATTCAACAACAATTAACGCCAGTCATGAATATCCTTGAAATTTAATTTAAAAAACTAAAACCAGCATTCTAATATTATACATTAATAATAGATTTTTACTTAATAATTTTTTATTAAATTATATAAAGAACGCATTTTAAAACATGCTAATAAAATGACATAGTTCAACAGGCCATATTTACTTTTGGTTTATTTTTTTTTTAATCATCGGATCTCTGGGACTTAGGTAGCAACAATAACTAGAAGAAAAAGGAAAAAGGATAAGGTATGTACTTATTTTTTTAAACGTATGAGGAATGTTTTCAAAAATACAAGTCACAAATGGTACAGAGTAGACACCAGAAATGTTACCCATGGTAACGAAATCAAAATGCGGTCCTAGAAAGCTGTTCGGTTGCGCATTTCGCAACCATTACACAAACTTTCTTACTGTGTTAATGCAAATGTCTATACTAAAGCAAGCATTAGACGCCATAGCTCGTGTACTGTGCAACATTAAATTTGTAGGAAGTCGGAAATCGTTGACTAGCAGGAAGGAAGTCAAATTGACTATTTACTTACACATACAATCTACCTAGTCTTGTCTAAGTTGTTATATGTAACGACTAGGTTGATGAAGCAAGTGAGGTGTGTAAGGATTGTGCCATATGCATTGAGCTATTATTACTACGTATAGAGAAGCTATGTCAAACTAAAATGAACTCACGAAGCATGGACTGAGCGTGTTTCAGCATTTGCAGCGCTAAAACTAACAATTGTCGTCTAATAAAGCTATTAAAACACGCAGCGCTAGATCGCTCATAGAGTACATTTTTCTCGCGACCAAAACGTCGAAAACGCCGCGAATTTCATGGCGCTTACGCGTGAACGTAGGCGAGTGATTAAACGAGTTGTTGCCGATCGGCAACAACGCATGGCGCAAAAAACTTGTTCGCTGCGTCGGTTCCATACGCTAGTAATAATAGTTCAATGGCCATATGGCGTTCGGTTGTCTCTGCCTACCCCTCTAGGGAAGTGGCGTGAAGTTTAGTAGTAGTAGATTCATATATATATATCAAATTAATCCGCTAAACATGATCTCTTACACAACTTAAGAGTGACTGAACTTTGCAAGATTAGCATTATTCCCTTCGTATGTGAAGACAAAATACTAGCTAACTAAACATTTAACACAGAAAACGTAATATATGTATATATAGTTTTTGCGGGCTAGGATAAAAATAGCCTGTCATTTTAGGCTTCAAACCGCTGAAGCGTCAACAGCAGTATTCTCAACACTTACAAAAGTAATACACATTCAAAAAGTCCTACAGTTAGCTAAAATCGGCTGGCTGTTTAATTAAGGGCAATCCAATAAGTACCCAGACAATTTGTTACCTATTTTTAGTATGATTCAAGTGTTTTAAGAAGATAAATGGGGTCAGGAAAACCACTGAATAAAAACAATAGACTCATTGTGGGTGGTCCGCTCTAGGTGACGATCATGACAATTAAAAATAGGAGTTATATGAGGAAACGTATGTACTCGTATTATTGTTATTATAACGAATCTTATAAAGCCTACTAACCTTCACTTGCAGGTTTGTATTTGTGTTTAGATACGAAGTTACTGTATAAATTAGTTGATGAGTAGCTGTTTGCATTGTGTAGGTACATATGAAACATTTTGGTTATTTATGATATATGTTAGGTATATCATAAACAAAGAAATAGCGTAAGTAACTACACGAGTTTTTTATTGAACCGTTAATTAGCTTTTATACTTTCTGTTATTAATGATAAAGCTTAAAAGTAAACAAAATCTATCTATTTTATATTAATAATATGTATTTAAACTTTGAGTTCATGATAGGTAATGCATGTCTAATCGCCGATAAAATATATATCCGAATATAAATAAATAAATATCCGACATCACATACATTGATCTGACTCCGAGGTAAGTAGGTACCTTAAGCACTCGTGTTACGGATATCAAAATCAACAGAGGTATTACAAATATATACTTAAATATTAGATATTAACACCCAGATACAGAACAAACACAAGTATTCATCACACGAATGTTTGTCCTGGGTGGGGATCTAACCCACAACTCTTGGCGTCACTACCGAATGCGCTATCGAGCCTGTCATACAAACACAAACCCGTTATTGAAAACCGCATCAAAATCGTATCATTAGTTTAAAAGATAGGTGGGAACATTACTTTGCACAAACGCACTCACAAACAAACATCTCTCACCCTAAACGCATATACCTGCTCCGTTCCGTCGTGGGTAAAAATGTAGATATAGATATGAACCTTATATTATAACAAAAGAAGCTTGAATTTAATACATCTATTACGTTAACGTTTATACGTAAATACAATTTTGATTATGAATAGTGTTGAAAATACTTTTTTAAAATATTTCAGAATGTTCCGTTGAGGCATCCTCAACGGAACATTCTGAAAACCCGGCAGATATTCAAAAGCCTCGTTACAATTCAAGAAGCGTCTGTCTGTCTATTCAGGTTTGACAGGCGTCTAATATCGAGGTTGCGTCAATATTGATTCTTGATTGCGTGTGCGCATGATTTGACCGCTGTAATCGCGATCGTGATCTGTTTACATCCAAACTGAAATTGAGAGCCTTTTAAATATTGCCTTCTAAAGTAAAGTAAGTCAACCGATATGATTCCTGAATGAATACAGGAACGACGATTTGTAAAAATTTAATGTTTGCTTGCACTGATTTAAAACGTAGTTAATAATCAGCAGAAAAATAGATTTCAATTTCTCAGGAGATCGTGTCAATACGTCGATTTACTAAACATTAGACCCAAGGTCTTTTCTATATGCAAGATTTGGACAAACTACACGTGTATTGTATAAGATGAAACCCATGTAAACAAGATAATGGGCAATAAAGATTTCAAGTTCTTGTTAATTGTCAGCATAATAAAAACCTGACCAAAATATTATTGAAAATTCCCACTGTTTTACATGTAAATACGCCGTTCAGCTTCCGGACAAATAAATCAAACAGGTATTTAATGACCCGTTACTTGTTTATAACCTGCAGGTTATGTACAAGATAGTTCTTACAGAAATAACTCAATGTCATGTGTCTTAACACTAAATATTATACAAAATAAAAAAAGGCTACAAACTAGAAAAAGTAGTGACAAGCTACTTTTTCACAATTTACCATCTAACCCAGCCCAGTTTTATTTTTGGCAGAATGTGGTTAAAGGGGCCTTCCGTTCCCTTACACTCTGCTTAACCCTTCGGGGATTATGGGCGTGATGTTATGGATGTATGTTTAATACAAAATCCAATTCCCCGGTCACGTTGACAAAAGATTTACGCTACGCTTCATACAGTAGCCAAAATGTATGTTTACTTAAGCGACAACAAGAACATTTTCAGTGTATCCAAATACAGTTTTCCGTCGCAAACAGATGACAATTGCTTTTCCAATGTACATATAGACTGACCTTTTTATCTAGTCCAAAAAACTTAATTGCTATCTTCGTCGGTGTTAAAGACACATTGTGTCTAGAGATAACAGCTTAGACTAAGAGGCCTATCATACAGACATATACACAAACATTACACTTTCGTTACGAAATACATACAAAGAATTTAAATGACAACTTAGAACTTTATAATAATGCTGAAGCCGAGTGAGGTGTGTAAGGATCGTGCCATATGGCGTTCGGTTCTCTCTGCCTACCCCGCTGGGGAAGTGACGTGAAGTTTAGTTAGTACTACTAACTAACTAGTTAGTTAGTTATAATAATGCTGTTAATTAGTTAACTTCTGGATATCTCTTGCTAGTGAGGGAAAACATCGTGATGAAACCTGCACATTCGAACATCTGTGGATATGTAACCATGATCCAATTTTTTTTTTTTTCAGTTATAATTTCTGTGTTACTAAGAGTTACAAAGGTTCGCCAGTCACTTGAATGTCGCCAAATCATGGTCATGGTCTAAGGCTCTAAGCGAACCCCGACTCAGTCGAGACATAAAGGTAGGAGGAAGAAAAGTTTACTAAACTTATAAAGCTTGTCCTATGGATATTAGGTGAACGGATAGACATACTTAAATACGTGTATAAACATCCATGACTAGAGTACAAATGTCCATGTCCATCACACGAAAAATTTGCCCCTAGCGGGATTCAAACCCGCGACCTGTCAAAAATGACATGCACATCAAGTGTTTGTTATTTTTTTACAATTTCTCTGTATTACTTTTAGTCCTTTTATTCCAAAAGAAGATTTGTGTGTCACAAACCTTCTGTTGGAACTGAAACTTTATGTGGTCGACACTAGATAGACAAATACCAAAAGCGGTACTATAAGCGGTACTATACTGAAATTGCTATGTAAATATACATATTTATAAGACATATGTATTTATTTAGGGAAGGGTGTCATTAGTCTCCATAAAACACGTCCGTGCTCGCTCTAAACGTATAGAGTAAGTTCGAATGGAGCTGTGAATTTAACAAATTACTTAGTACCTACATATGGCAAAAAGACTAATAACTCAATCTACAGTCATCATACAAATGACCGCGAGAATAAAAGATAACCACACGATTTACATAACAATGTTTATTTTCACAATAATTCAAAGTCGCCTCCTTCAAATAATCCAATTATTAATGACTTCCATATATACAGAAGTCTGTTTCAGCACCTTCAATAAGAAGTAAACATGAGGTCGATTGGTAATGTTAGAAGGAAGCACATATCCATACAAAAAATAAACATGGCTGCTTCTTAACCATTCTATTGTAATTTAGGATGTTAAATTAGTAATAAATGAGGTTCATGTCAGTTCAATAATATTGATTAACCTTCCAACTCCGGCAGTAAATAACCTAAAATGTTTGTTTTGCTAATAATTTGTATTAGGTAGTGATTGGAGCATGTGCAGAGATATATATCGACTGGCCCGTTGGTCGAGTGGTTAGAGACCCTGGCCACGAAACCAAGGGTCGTGAGTTCGAATACCGCTAGGGGCAAATGTTTCGTGTGATGAACATGGAAATTTGTACTCGAGTCATGGATGTTTATAAATGTATTTAAGTATGTCTATCCGTTCACCTAGTATCCATAGCACAAGCATAAGCTTAGTTTGGAACTAGGGAATTGGTGTCAGTCTGAAGAATTTATTATTATTATTATATTTGCTTTCTATTGTTCATAATTTTTAGTGCAATAAATAGAAGAGAATGACATCTAAATAATAAAAGTACTACGTAATGATCCAAATAAATTGTAAACTCACTTCCCTTCATTAAATACACACACATAATACAATAGTACATTGCATTAGTACAAACATATACTGTTCACTAAGAGTTTATCTAGTCTATTTGTTATCTTTACAAATGGTGAAAATACACATAAGCTCAAAATCTTGAACAAATAATGACTTGGTTGCAGTCAGACATCTGCCAGTGTTTATTTTTACTCATCTCGAAATAGCCTACTTTATTAAGGGCCCCCACGACGATGGGTAAAAAATGCCCCACGCCACGCCAATAAATATCAATAAACTCGAAAGACTTTAATAACATTTAATGCTTACGAATGTTACATCCGTGGGCAACCACATCAATGTTATTTTAAACTTTCGCTCGCTTTGAGAATCCCGCATTGAGACCATCAAAAACATCAGTGACCTAATTTATTTATATAACTAACTTTTTTTCGTGGCTGTACTACAAGTATATACTCCCATATACTCTTTTGTATGATAAAAAGTATATAGCCTATGTATTTTATTGAGTTTGATCTTTTTACGATCTTTTCATTACAATCGGTCAAGTGACTTAGTATAAGTATTAAATTAATAGAGAAACAGCTGCAATCGCATTTCAAAAATGAAAGTAGTAAAAATGAAAAATATCAGCACCATGAGGTAACGTTAATTTAAGCAGATAACACACACATTACTGCGCAGTCGAAGATCAAGATTACATACGGAAACTCCCATAATGTGCCGAATCAGAACAAAACATTTACTTAGCCATATAGCGTTTTCTTTCGCAGAGGAGGACGATTTTACGACTTTACCGGTATAGATAATGCACGTACGCAAATCATTGTCTGAGGTCAACGGCATCAACAGGCATGCACTTCTGCATCCTCGTTGCGACATTTCCGCGTAGACGTCACAGCTACTCCTTAGTTTGCAACCAAAGTTTGCTCAGCAAGGCCGGCCGGCTTCCGGTCAGCCATATTAGTTATTTATAGTCGGAGGAAGTACCAAAACAAGTTTCTTAATCCTACGCCAAGCGCGATCAGACGGAACTGACCCCTGTGGCAATACTTCCCTTTGTCTATGAATTTGCAATCCATTGTTCTTATGTTTACCTTTTCGTAATAATAAGGGTTCTTTGGCAACTCTAGTGGTTGGGGTTGTAGTATACTAGGCAATAATTATCACGCCACAACCGTTGCTGTACATTTTTTTAGGGAAAGATCCATACTATCAATCTGGAACAAAACCATATTGGAAAATGTTTGTCATTTATATTAAATAAAGTTGTCTAAGTAATACATATTAAAGATCTCTAAAATTCAAGACCTTATTGTCGCCTTATATAACCCGTATAGCATGTAATTCAACAGTATATTGCTAACTAGACAGTAATTGATAACAATCTTGAAAATAAAATGTCCATGAACTCAGGAAGACATTGAACTACAAACTAATATATAGAATGCTGGATTGAAATATCAAAATGAATCATGAAATAGTCACTCCCGGTCCAAGTTTATTTTCTTAGTCGGAGGAAGAGGGGGAGTGAAAAGGGTACAAGTGTAAGGTTAACGACATCTGCGGCCAAGGACGGCGCATTATTAATTTGTTTTGGAGTATCTCCGTTTGTGTGTAAACTGACTTGTTGGCCAATAGCCACTTGCACGACATATTTATTTGAACATGCTGTCTACACTTTGGTGATGTATAATTAGTTCTCACTACAAAAATAAAATACGTATGTAGGTATGATATGTGTACATAATATGTCAACTGATATGTATATTAAAGTACATTTAGACTTCAGAAAACGTTAAGATAAATAACATTAACTAATATTTGGGTCTTTCTGCCGCGACTGTTCATGTTGATAACAAATGTAGGTAGGTATTGAAATCAAAATGTATAATTAATTACAAAAATAAAATCTGACGAATGACATTTACTTTATAAAAAAAAAAAAAGCATACTAAGCATAATAAGCAACTTTGTTTTTAGTTGTCAAACAGTTAGACAGCATGTGAACAGCAGTTAGACAACATTCGGTTTTAAGTTACAATGACGACGATTTCAATAGTATCGATATCCTTAATGAAGTTCAAGGTCAACTATTCCCTATCGATATAGGGAGACTACCAATATTAACTCTTAATAAGTCAAGCTGACCTAATTCTCGTTACTAAGGCTTAGTCGCAAGCGTTTAAACTAAGAATACAAGTTGAATACATTATAAGGAAGTATAAAAAAGCTACTTACTAATAACACATCATTTTCTACACATTATAAAAAAGTAGTCACTTTGTAAAGTATGTTCACGTTAATCTCGTAAGTCGCTGGAGAGATGCGGTTGTCACTAATGCATTTATTCATTAAGGAGGAAAGGTTCAATTTGTTTAGTCACTTCTTCAATGTAAAGATTTAAGCGCATTCGCTCAACAACTTGTGACAAATTAGACAGCTGAACATCGTAAACCGGGATGTTTCTATAGCATTTATGGAAGCGTTTTTTTGGTTAGTAGTTAAACCAACAGTCGTTGAACTGTCAATTACCACAAACGTGATATCATGTTAAAATTTATATAAGAATATTAACTAACTATATTATAATATTAAGTAAGTATGCGAATTTTCGGACCGTCTCGAGAATTTTCAAAACATTATCTTTAATGTTAAATAACAAGTAAGGATACGATAATCGGTTGTAACCTACAGATATATACAAGTTAAAGGTTAATTACTGTGGACATAATACAACTTGACTCTTACGATGTCTTACACAAACCGTAAGGCAAACATATACCTATGAGGTGAGGAACAGCGCCAGCCAACTTAAGTTCAAATCAAACCTACCAGTTGATAAGAGTTCTCAACACCTACAAACACTATACAAGCAAGTGACGTGCCTCTAAGGACTTTTAAGAGATTAGAAACTAACGTATAGATTAACCGACCCCTTGAAATAATGTTTTAACAACTCTTAACGTCTTCCCATACGTTGAATATTATGTTGAACCGTTATACAAAAAGAATACACGTATTTATTTAAGTTAAAGTATATTTCTTAATACTTCGGATAATTTAAAATATCCGGTTTAAACGTTGTAACGTTATCTAAAAGTAAAAATTAACTTTTATAATTTGTAACTATAGGCATGAGAAAAAGATACGTCAGTAATACAAAAAAATACGTAAAATGAGGAATGTTAACTAATGATATTCTCTAATTACTACCTTCATTACAATTAGAAGAGGTTATCTTCTAAGACTAAGAGTAATGTTCCGATAACGACATTTAATTTAAGCTACAATATTTTATTGAGAATTATTCAGTGGCACTGTTTTCCATAGAAACCATTTTGACACTGCACACAAACCAACATTAATTATATAAAATATATTTAGGCGAACTAAATAAAAAACGTTATTGCACACATACACAGTCAAGTGGGTTGAACGTTATGAATATAAAAACATACGTAATAAACAATATCAGTACCACTCAATGATGTACATCCCACGCTTCACTCGCAGTAAGTGATCGGAATCATTCTCATGATGTAATCATTCGCCACCGAATAAAGAGGGGGCAGCTGTTTCGTTCAACGTTCTTGCACATTTGTAGGGTTCCGTGTGAAGAGAATAAGGAAACCATAAGTCCTACAGGACAACAGTAATGAAAAGACAGGTAATTTATTATTCCTGTCAAAATTACCGTACAAAATAATATTAAGGTCAGGGAAGTGAGAAATCTGGACAGTTGGCGTCCCGATTGAGGGAAAATCGAGATGTCCCGCGTAAATCAGTACACCTGGAACACTAGTCGGGAGGCACATTGTTACTCATACAAAATTAACTTGGATTAAGTTTATTAAATTGTGACCTCATACAATCGATTAATTATATGAAAGGAAAACCAACAACTCGGAAAGTTAAAAGATTATAACGGATTAAGTTAATACGGAACCCTTCAATAAAATGTTCACTTCCCTTTTTGACGTCTGGAGAGTCTCCAGCTAAGCCCAATTAAGGAAATGCACGCCCAGAGACCACCCGTATCGGCAAAGTGCGCCACTCACGAAATTCGGTCAAACCAAATCTGTAACAGATCGTGTCGTCAACCCCCGCTTATGTTCATTGACCTCCAGGCTCCACGATAGTCGATAACACTAACTCCAGACTTTTTATTAGTACGTCATTGGCTGGCATTCAACTCCACGGTGGCTCATACAATAATAGGAAATAAATTATTCTGGAACAATGACCGGATGGCCAAGGAAGTGTGCCATACGGTCTGAATAACGAACAGTTTCCAGTATGCAAGTGGCGTATGATTCCCTGTATTATTAAGGAGGTCAGGGAGTTCACTTACTCATTTTAACATCAAATTGATGACGGCTTATTTCCTTTCGCGGAATACTTAGGTCAGACGTACAAATGTACGTGCTTGTTCAGTTGTCTCATGTTGGTATTCTAATTCGTTGTGACTATTTGATAGTTACGTAGCAGAATAACTTAATAATTACTACTTAAAATGTTAACCGTTAGGTTTTTTTTAGTTTTATGTGTTTTTGACGTATTAAACGTCTTATCTATACAAATTAAATGGTAAATTAAGTTGAATTGTATTTAAAATTCAATGTGCTGGTTTTATCACGTTGTTTTAGGGAAAACATGGAGATGAAACCTGCACTTTCAAACAACTATGGATATGTAACTATGATCCATATTGTCTGGGGCCCATATCTACGAAGGTCAAATTGGACGTCTGTCGCTTCAATGTAATTATTATCAGACTTGCTAAGTCCTGGATACCCATGCTGCTCCCGTTCTAAACACGGGACATAACTAACAAAAATCATGCCATCTTAGAATCTGTACAAGCAGTGCTATAACATCTTAAATACTTTCGCTAAACCGTAGCCTTGAGTTGACTAGTTTCATTCAAAACGTTTACGATTCGATTTGTCACGTTTGAAGCAAACACCAGCGGAATAGAACTCTCAAGGTTTGCGGTACAGGCTAGCGGTTGACTTTGACCCTAAAGAAGGAACCTATTTGGATGTACCTACAAACATGACTGGTCCCATGTTAGTTTTAGACTTAAAAAGAACGCGCCAGTCGTGTTCCTGTTCCTTGCAAGCATGTCATAGATGGCAACCACAATGGCAACTAATGTATATCTGGTTTTGGGTATGATTTGATTATGTAGGTGACGACTAGCCACTTGTCACTTCTTTTACATAATTTTCCATCTAACCCAGCCCAGTTTTATTTTTGACTAAGTAAATGTAGTTAAAGAGGCTTGGTTTGCTATATGAATTATATTAGATTTTATGTACAGACACTGGTTTTTTCGGCTAGTTTATTAAGATTTGAGTTGAAGGATCAAAAATAGTAATAAAGTTAGTCAGCGTAAAGAAATTAATATAGTGCGTAATTTCATATAAAATAAAAATATGAGGTACGATTAAAAACGTCACTAGGGGGAAATTTTCGTGTGATGATGGATTTAAAAAAAGTAGGTCTTCCAACATGTCTATGCATTACCTAGAATCCATCGTACAAGCATTTAGTTGGTCTTGGTTTCGGACTAGAAAATTGACGTGCGAGTCTGAAGATTTTATTTATTTATTGTTGTGCCCCGGAGGGGTAATTATCCTTGGGTCCGGAACTACTGACCTAAAGTGCACTTGCATAGGTGCATGCGAGCATTAATTAAATCAGAGCAGTCACGGAATCCCCAGCAGTGCACGCCCACACACCGCTATCTAAATCCCATTAGCCCTACTCGAACAATAGAGACATGTGACAAAAACCTGCCGACAATAATTATACTTAATTGGATAAGCAAATGAGCAATGCTTCTGACGCTTAGACAGTCACATGTTTTACAAATCGAATTTATTGTGCCTAAAAAAGCCATTTTACTTGTAAATCCTGACTATTTTCGTTCGTTTGTTATTTTCTTACTTTTTTTTTTAACTATACAACCGTAAACTTCTACTAAAATCAAGCAAATATTTATGATGGTCCAGCAATTTCGCATATACGTTGTATATAAAGATTTATTTCATGTTAGATATGTTATGTAAGATTGTGCCATGTTGGTCTGGGATTAGTAGACGACGAGCTAGCCACTTGTCACTACTTTTTCACAAATTTCTATTTTATTTTTGTCGAATGTGGTTACAGGAGCTTGCTGATAGTTTGACTTCGCCTACCCCTTCGGGGATTACGGGCGTGATGCTATGTAAGTATGTGTATAGAAAGTGATAAATAAATAAATAAATTATTCACAATTACACACTTTTGCTTATTAATAACAATGAATCCTTGTTGACGTTTTTTCTACGCTGATGTTATGAAAGGTATAGTAATAAAATAGGAGATTACTCATCAAAGGTCAAGTGGAACATTAATAATACACCGTTAGATACTAAATTAGGGACGGAAGTCTGACTGCGAACATTTATCGGTGCGAATAATAGCACACCTAAATGCATCCTTCCATAGTAAAGTCTCTGGTATCGCCTCGATATGAATATGAATCATAGGGCCGGGCCAGTGATGCGCATGCGATGGGAAAAACTGATCTGGCGATAAATCGATGTTATTAATTTATGATAATATTAATGTAACGATATTAAGTGAATAATCACTTACTTAATCATCTAATATAAACAAGCAGTTAAATCTTAATTTGATGTATAAGATGTCTATCAATTTAGATATTAATAGGTGAATACTATTAATTAAACTACATTTGAACTGACTTAAAAAAAAGAAGTAAGTAGGAAGTAACTTTTCGACAGCGTCATTTTTCCATAGTCCGGCTCACGTTTGTTTCCTGTAATAAAGTTAAATCAAAAGGGTAACTAAGCGTAACCAATCACAAATGATTATATGTCAAGGGTTAATCGAATACACGACATTACCTCCCTTGTTAGAAATGATGACTAGCGACCGTTGCAACTAAGATGGCAATCATAATAAATCTTAATATCCTGGGATCATATTTGATTAATGAAACCGACCATTATCATTATAAGCATTTATACCTACGCTTATTTAAAAAAATATGTATCTTATACAACACATAAAATTCATAATTGCTTATTCTAACCTTATCATCATCAGAAAAAAAAATATTCTGTCAATGTCGGGTAATTAATGAGAGAAGTTTACTAATTGGGTTTGGCAGAAAGAGTATGAAAGTAGAATAAACGCGGTCGAAATGCGTGCGCTGCGGAAAATCTGCGGCGTATCGCTTACAGACTGCGTTCGGAATTATGGTGTAATAAGAAAGAGAGTCGGTCTGAAAGACGGCGTCGGAGTCAAGGTAAGAAGAGGCATGCTCCGGTGGTTCGGACATGTGGAAAGAATAGATGACGAAAGATTGACTAAACAGATATACAATGCGAAAGTGGAAGGATGTAGGAGCCGCGGAAGGCCCAGGCTCACCTACCACGACCAAATTGGTCGTGTATTAACATGTGATGTTAGAAGTCATAAAAACCGTAGAGATTGTATGAAAAGGATCATGAATGTTGAAGAGGCGAGTGAGGTGTGTAAGGATCGTGCCATATGGCGTTCGGTTCTCTGCCTACCCCGCTAGGGAGGTGGCGTGAAGTTTAGTTAGTTAGTTAAGTTTACTAATCTTGGAATAAATCCACGAGTGTAAAGGTTGACGAAATGTAGATATAAAAAAATAAATACCTACAAAATTATCGATACATCTAAACGTCCCAATTAAATTCAAAATGGCGACGGCTAACACGCGACCGGTGATTGTGCCCGGTCTGTCTGCCTGGTAGCTACGTGACACTAAACACGCATTATAAGCAATTTTAAAATAATTGCACGCCGTCTGGAAAATCCTTTATCTCGTACGTACACGACGCAAATCTCGAGACTTAATTACGCTCTTCACGAAATTCCGATTGATAGACAACTTCAAACTTCACCATATTTATAAAGTCGGCGTCTAATTTACGTAATTGGGTTAATTGATGATTTCCAAACATCCTTCGGCGGCTTAAAGTGCGTTTTGGTTAGGATCCTGTTTATTCAATTTGTTACTACTTTTCTTCAAACTTTGAAGAAAACATACCAAATTAATATACTTCTTTGCCTTTACGCGTCCGGGTCAGTAGCGAAGTGTGATTTTGTTTCGGAAGCTTTCATCTCGACAAACTCTTGTTTTTCCCGGAAAAAGTATCGTTCGTTGAACTTAGGGTGTGGCACAACGGTTGAACGTTGTCGAATACTGAGCAAAAAAATACAGTCAAATCAAGAACCTCATTGATCCAAAGTTAATTAAACCATTAGCTCGAAATACCTGACTTACTAACTTTTGAGGTTATTCATGTGCTATCTTAGTTACGATTTTTAATAAATTTCATACATCATAAATACAAAGATTAGGTAATTCAATCAGCTATTCTGAGTAGTGAGACTAAATTCAACTAAGGTACTATTTATTGCGTGAGCAAACTCAACTGTTAAGCAGTCTTTATGCCAAAATAAACAACCGCAGACTCTCCTTTAAATATTTATGTAAACACATTCACACCTAATGAGTGCACAAGACATAATTAAAAAAAACAGCTACCACTGCACACACAAGTAAATAGGTAATAATTAAATAAATAGGTAAACTAACCACAAACGTCTGACCGCAATACTAAAAGATCCACGGTCGTTTCGCAAATGCTAATCAATTTTCCTTTCAACAAATTTATGGGGCCTTTGATACGATAAGGATTTTTGCGGTGAACAATCAGCGCTATTGAACCTGAACATTCGCTAACGAAGGATCTGGATATATATAAAGGTAAGTCTTTGCCCTAAAACGAGGTCGAGAAGAAATTATTTACGACTAGCAGCGCCCCGCGGTTTCACCCGCGTAGTTTCCGTGGGAATACGGGGATAAAATATAGCCTATGTTACTCGCTGATAAAGTAGCTTATCATAGGTAAAATAATAATTCAAATCGGTCCAGTAGTTTTGGAGCCTATTCGATCCAAATAAACAATCAGTCAAATCTTTCCTCTTCATAATATTAGTAAGGAAGACAAACGTTTCTTTGAATACCTACCTACACAATTTACAAATACGTATGACAGCATCTATCAACTACACTGCAGTGTCGTATATATAAAGCGATCCCTCACGATAAGTCAAATAGGTATATGGTACTAGGTTTGAATCGACACGATGTTTGAATTGAGGAAAACAATGTGGTATTTTTCATCGAATTAATGCATGAAATGAGAAGACAGTCACAAGTACCTAAGTAGGTACCTGTCACTGTAGTAGAAAAGAGTACTGCATAAATTAACCAATCCACAGTATTTAATTGAACAAATTAAATGTAAACTACCGAGTTTCTTGCCAGTTTCTTTTCGGTAGAATCAACATTCCGAACTGATGGTAGATTCATGTAGCTTTAAGGATTACCTATGCAAATTTGACGATTTATAAATGCGTTCTTTTAGCTTACATAAACAAAGCCATCTTGAATTTGATGAAATATCCGAGTATTTTTAATGCATTTATTACACATTTTCGTATCATGTCGTGGAGTACTGCAAAAGTCCTCCATAATGGATGAGCCCTTGTGAAGCAACAAGTTATTTTCCTAACAAATCCGGAAATCAGAGGGAGGCTATCAACTCGACTCGCAACAGAAATCGCTGACTTTTAAAGGCCGGCAGCGCCGGCTTTAGGAGAAGGCGACCGGGGGGTTTGGCCAGGGCGCCAGATATTATAGGGGCGCTAGCTAGCTAGACTGAAAAAAGAGTCTTCCCTTTTAAGTACTAACTAACTAACTAACTAAATAAACTATATTAACTATATTAAGTACCTAAATTAAGTACCTCGGCACTTTAAAAACTATGTAATTCACTTTAATTCGTAACAGTGACACCATAGTAATTCGATCTAAAGTGGAAACAAAAAGCTAATTGAAATGCCAGATGTACCTAGTGTAAAAACGTAAAGACGACAAGGAAGTGACGAAAACTACCGGTAGGCGCCAAACCGGAACGGCGATGGGAGTTTTTCCCCATGAGACGTGTACTGTAGGTAAATTAACTCATTAACATGTTATTTAGACACCAAACAAAGTAAAAAAGCGTGGAATAGTTTGGTTGCTATATCTTTAAATCAATAGAAGTGGCTAGGTTGATAACTACTTGTGCCATTTTTTTGTTTTAATGTAATGCTTTTCTCTAATGCCTACCTATCATATATATCCTTAATAACATTGCAGAACAAAATAAATCACTATGGATTATAATATGTTCCAAAAACATTTCCATAACAAGTATTATCTGAAATGTGCTACTTTGCCTAGACAGTCTCATATCAATTAGAATGGTTAGACACTTAATGATAATGAATTAAATAAGTTAAATCATTGTATAGTCAAAATTAAGGAAATGAGAGGTTTTTGTTTAGTTAGTTTTATTTAAATAAGTGTATGCCACAAAATTGGAGCAGAGAACTATTTAAATTAAAAGTAACTTTCACCAGTGGATGGTAATCAAAATTATAATTGATACTTTTTTTTTATTAATCACTTTATTCTGTAGGGCATACAGATCAAAGAGGTCAAGGAAAAAATATCCAATATCAGTTTATGACAATCCTTATGTGATCTAAGTCAGATTTACCTTTCAATCCTCTTGTAAAGTTGAATTGAAATTATAAATGTGGAAACAGGTAATACAGAATAGTTAAAATGATAAGTAAAAACATGGTGGAATATAAAATGAACATTTAAATGGATTCATTTAGTAACAGACAATGGAACATTTAAAAAAATTCAATGCTACTAAATTGTTCCCGTATAACTGGTCTGTTTATTCACAGAAATTCCAAACACTAATTTCTGCATAAGTAATTTGTTTTTAAAATAGCTAAATGAGAAATAAATCTACCTGCAAATTTTTTCCACACTATAATAACGACCAATTTATTGCATATGTACATAACAAATTTATTTTCTATTGTGTGAAATATTACATGGATAAATAATGTAAAAATATTCTTGAATAACTAACTAGAACATATTCTGAATTAATTTAGCATACATACATCCTGGTATTGTAATTATTAACTAAATAGATATGTGCAAAAAATACAAGTAAGTAGGTACCTAACAATTTTAAAAGAAGGATGATATGAGAAATATACCTATTTAATAATATTAACAAGCTACTGTTTTAAATATATAAAGAAAACGAACATGGTATGTATGTATAAAGAGGCTTAAGGTTGAATGAGTGGTATGGCTACATAAACCATATTAATACAACACTCAATCTCCTTGACTCAGTATGTAACACAGATTGTTTCTCTGCCTCATTTTTGGCAGTACTTTTGTGGATACATATTTTGAAATGTTTTCATCTGAATTTTATAAAAATGTGTAATGTTTGCCCACCTCATTCGTTCTGGCGTCCAATAAATGTCTTAGTTCAAGGAAAATCTTGACCATATCAATTCATTTATATCCGTGTTGTAGTAATAGGAAAATAAAATTTTCGGTCATTTCAAATTGTAGGATAATTAAAATAATCGGTATACTTACTTACTACCTACCCACAACATATCATGTAATGATTCAAGCTTAATTTTGAAACTTTGTGAATGAGGAATCGTTTAGAGTGTAAGTAGGACTACACTGAATAACAAGAATAACAAAAACTACATAAATTAACAGTAAAACCTACGCTACTTCGCTCACCTATTCGTATAACCAATTATCATTTAGGTAAATAATACTAATAAATGAATAGAATTGGAAGATGTGGGTAAAAGATCAACGTACTTACAAAATGAAGCATACTATGCCCAGGCTGCTGGTAGAAATACTCTACTATGTAATATTTTGGCCCCAACACCGAATACAAACACAACACTACGTGTAGTCTAAATGTATAAAATCACGTCTTGTCTTTATTTCTCCATTAAAATATTTGCTATAATCACAGAAAATCAGCAAACGCGAAATACTAGCGATTTATAACAATAAAAACAGTTGTTGGCTACAAATATTGCGAACGCACAGTAGTCACGATCTATCGCAACGAACGTCTCGTTCGCAGTTGCTCTCGGAACTGTTTGATATTTTTTGAAACAAAGCGGATTCAAGTTTACGAACGTGGAAAATTGACAATCTGTTTAGTCGTTTAAATTACTTTACAGCATTGGATACAACTCATTGCGGTACATTGTAATGTTATGACTTTTTAATTCCTCAAAATAGCTAGGTTTCAGTGCCAGGTACTAGTTCTATATTCTCTATGGTAGATTTAGAGTGTTGCCATTTTTAAAATAGTTTAATAAAACGGGTAATCTGCAATCTGGCACTGAAGAAAAACCATGGTTTAAATTAAGTATTTAATCAATTTAAATGAATGGCTTAAATATTAGGGAATATTCGGTAGTAACCCTGACCCATGCGCCAAAAGTTGTGGGTTCGATCCCCACCATTCATCACACGAATGTTTGTCCTGCCTGACAAACATTCATGTGATGAATACTTGTTTGTTCTGTGTCTGGGTGTTAGTATCTAATATTTTTTAGGTATATACTTGTAATACCTTTGTTGATTCTGATATCCGTACCTACTTAGTTTGGAGTCAGATGAATGTATATGATGTCGTCAGATCTTTATTTTATAATGTAACATGTTTCGAAGTTATGAAGAAATAAAATAAGTTATAGCTTTGAATGGAACTGGAAATCCCATGGTAGTGGATTTAACATGTTAATTCATCAAATAGTTACGAAGCAAGCTGTACACGCGACAAAAACTTGATATATGTATGTGTCTTAGAAGCAATTATTGTAATTAATTTATATCTGCATTACTTCACCAACCTTTAGTTATAATTTAAACAGTTTACCTGTTCTAGTAAACTACCCTCTATCGGAATGACCGGGTCCGGGATGGTAATATGTATTAACTAAAAAATAAAATGTATCAACAACTTAATAGATTAAAAACTTTGCATAGATTACGTTGCATGTGGATGAAATACAAATATTACTTAGTACAAAACCTTTCCAAATAATAAACGGTATGGATGAACATTAAAGATGTCAAATTGGTAGATTTAAATTAATTTCTAGCAACATTCTGTATCCGTCCATTTTCATTTCGCAAACTCAAAAAAACGACGACGGAAAAGAAAAAGGCATTTCTTTTTGTCGGTTAAAATAATCTTTTCCCCAGATAATGTGATTCATTTACTGTTTATGTTGTCAGTGTTTAAATAAAATAGTTTTGTAGTACGGACTCATCAAAGACAGCTATTTATCGGTGAGTTTCGTGACATTTGATGGAATATTGTTTGTAAAGTGAGAAAGTGACCGTTGCGGCAGTCGCAGCCGCTGCAGATGCGATCTAGTTTCACATCTCACCTTTTATTGGGCACAGCTATAATTGAACCGGCTCGCAATTAACTATTTGTTCCGGAATATTAGCCAAGTGGTCATACAAGATTCGAAAGGAGTCGACGTTGAATCACCATTTCTCCATTGGAGCAGTAAAGATTTCGTGTTTATAGGCTGATAACACACGCCTACACGAAATAGAAAGTGGTTGTATACAATAGTAAGCTTATTTACAAATTAGGTATTCATCTGCATATCGCATGATACTTCGACTTCATTGTTCATTGGCGAAGTAGAACGAATGTCCCAAGCGTGTTTTTCCTAGTAATTACTCAAACTTTTGTTATTACTTGCCGATAATTGAATCATTTATTTTTACCCTGAATTAAAAGGGCCTTGACTTTACTAAGGAAACTGTATAAAGGTAAAGGTCATTTGACTCGTATCACGAATGCGCGTATATTTTAAATTCAGGGCTAACATGCATCCTTTTAAAGCAATGAACTAAAATAAACAACTATATGTAGGTATGTATATCTGATAATTGTTATTCACTGTAATGTCCATAGTGCCTTGTATGGAGATTGCATGTCCCTTTTTCTATGGCCTGCTCTTTATGGACCTAATAACATGTTAAACTAGTTTTAATATGCCAGTTATCCATTGGAGAATAATTATTGTTCTTCTCCATTATGTTTATTATAGTTATATTTAAATGAAAGGACTTAAAATCTAGTCTTACTTTAAAAAACAAATATAAATCACTACTATGTATAGGAAAATATAATATTGTGTTTAATTCTTTTCATTAGTGAATGACATTCCTATACAATTTTGTCATAAGTTAATTTTTGGATCTTTAAATTAACTCCAAATTTTATATGAGTGGCATAAATTTTTCATTTATTTTTCTTCAGGAAGAAAACAAAATTTGACAAGGACATACTTATATCCAACATATTAAACTGACACACACAAAATGGAGGACGAGAATGAATATAAGAAGTTGCCAACAGACGAGAAATGTGTTCACAAGCTATGGAAGGCCCGGGTGGCTGGCTATGAAGAGGCCATCAAACTTTTTAATCAGATTGACGATGAAAAGTCACCAGAATGGAACAAATTCCTTGGATTAATAAAGAAATTTGTCACAGACAGTAATGCAGTCGCTCAGGAAAAAGGTATGTGTTTTTTATTTCCTTGCAATACAATCCTCATTCATACTTCCCTTATTCACAGTTTAAATTTTTCTATGTAAGATTTTCATCTACTTTCTGTATTTTTGACTTAAACATTTTATAGCAATGATTTTATAGCATTGATTTTATATAAAGCAATGTAGTTTATTAATTACAATTTTGATTAGAGTAGATAACGTCTTTATAACTACTAAATACTGCGTCTGTAACATGTGTTACAGTAGTTTTGCAAGTAACAAAAACTTTTTACTCATATAAATACTGTGACAATGATGGTAATGCACATACTCTCATTTTTAAATTTATTTTATTAATTGCATGCTTAGTGTAACCAGTAATTTAAACAAGCAGTGTAACAGTAAAACATCATCATTTATAGTTGGACTGATAAAAAGTTATAGAAATTGATCTTATCTTTTTAAATATAATAATTACTGTTTGTCCAATTTTATAATAATAAGATATTATCCCAAATGGAAAATATCCCCAAATGTACTATGGTATTAGTTTAAGAGAAACAACATCCTCTAACAATGGTAGTGTTTTTAATTTTTTATCTGTTTTAAGTTATTATTTAATTGACATCTATTGAAAAATCTTCCAGAACTACAAATGAGATGGGTTCCTTTTGCTTTTTAAGCAACACACAATAAGATAATAGTCCCTGAGCTTCCCTATGGTTGTTTTGTTTAAAATGAGTCAATTCCAACCTTACAAATTCTGACCTACTCATCCTGATCTGTTTGATGCAGAAAAATGTGAAACACTGCTTTTATTTAAGATAAATATGAACATTATATTTTCTTTTCTCTTCTGATTGCTCTAATACTTTAGTTGTAACACATAGCAGTAATAAGAACGGTTTTTATTACTTATATGCAATTATTTATTGCTTTATAGTTACTGAAAAAACTGTAGCGGTGGTAGCTCAATGGTAAAGACTCACGCCTCTTAACCTAGGAGTGCAGGTTCAAAACAGGGCACATCTCTCTGGATTTTTTAAAATCTATGTTCATATTTATACTACTATCTCAACAGCGATGGAAAACATTGTGATGAAACCTGCAAATTCACACAAATTTGTTACAAAGGTCAGATTGGCAGTCACTTCAACATAATTGCAAAACTCACTAAAGCCTGGACCATGATCTAAGCGGACCCAGTCTAAGCACAGGACATAATGCTAGGAAGATGATGAGTTGCTGACAAAACTATAATCAGTGCTTTATAAAATACCTAGCTGAATTAATTTTCTTTCATTGAGAATTTATCTTTGCAGCAAGGATATTTGAAAAGTCAATAATTTGTTGTACAAATTATTGTCTTGTGTCAATTGATAATATTTAGTTGGAAACATTTCAAAATTTGTTGTTAATAATTTCAAAACTGCACTGTTCAGTTGCTCAAGACAATTGTACATGAATGAAACATCATGTGATGTGCTATGTAATTATATAGTTACATTCAATTGCTTGCGTCTGGACCGAGATTTATTCCTTCCTTGACTTTATTGATTGTGTTTTATTAGAACATTTGAATGGATGTCTTATTATCTAGAGCAGGGCTTTACAACCTTTATTTTAGTGAGCCGAAACAAAAATAATATTGGCATGACCCCCCCCCAAAACTTGTATAGCAGCTATTGCATGGTAATCAGGAACAGTTAATTTACCTATGCTTAGGTTTTTTTCTGAAATGCAAACATGTTTGTTACATCCCCCCTGATATTTCTCTACGCCCCCCTAGTTGGAGAGTCCTGATCTCTAGAGTATTAAATTTTAGTATAAAAATATAACTGTGTTTTATTATACAAGACTCATACATAAATTAATAATGCTTTTTACAGTAGTATAAAGTAGCCAATTTATGTAGATGTCATTATGTATATTACTTAAGAAAATGGTAATGGCATTTTAAATCCATCCATATTGTAATTTATTGGACTGTTATCTTTTTTATTGTATAAAAAATCTGTCCTAAGTTGTATATAAAATTTTCTGAGTGGATTTTAGATTTTTTTACATTCTCCATATCTCTTCCCCTTCAAGTTTTTGCATTTGTGAAAAGCTTAATATAAAGTTTGATTAATGTTCGTAAATACCCACTTACAAATGTCGTCGGATTTAATCCACAAAATCACATTGAACTGCGTACGCGCCTGATACAAGCAGTGAAGTGTCATTATTAAACAAAACATAATGTAACAAATTGGGCGGTTTTACTAGAGCGAAACGTACTTAACATTTTAATTTATGCTAGCCTGCTGTACCATTTGTCCATTGTCTTCTTGACATTGAGCCTTAAGCACATGTATCTGACTCACCATTTCAGTTTCGTTGAACCTTGCAGTAATCCGCTATTCTTTCACTAAAAGTTTTGTTATTATTTAGCCAATTACAGGACTTTCCTTAATCTACCCTCACGTTTATGCGCGATGCGCGTTCTTTGTACGGCATCCACACGTGCCGACTTGTGTAGATTATAATAAATCACACAGGTCTGTCTAATTATAGATATTTATTGTTTGTAAACGATAGCTTTGGAGTGGACAAACACCGGTTGGATAATATTTTAATGAGTATCCCACAACATCACATACATTCATCTGACTCTGAGCTAAGTAGCTTAAGCACTTGTGTTCGGATATCAGAATCAACAGTGGTATTACAAATATATACTTAAATATTCAATATTAACACCCAGACACAGAACAAACACAAGTATTCATCATAAGAATGTGTCCTGGGTGGGGATCGAGCCCACAACTCTTAGCGCATGGGGCAGGGTCACTACCGAATGCGCCATCGAGCCAGTCGAAAGGCTTTCTATATTGGTTTTCTGAGTCTGCATATTTCGTCAAGGTCGGAAAGACGGGCGTTGTATGATGTAGTCTGCTCTTTATTGTTTCCAGTTACTGAAAGGCTATTGAGTTTAGTTTCGCAATTACTTTGCTTTGCGCCTGCCGCCCCCCGGTAGACCCTACAGGTTCTTTTTTAACCGACTTCAAAAAAAAGGAGGAGGTTCTCAATTCGACTGAATTTTTTTTTTTTTTTTTTTTTTTTCTTGTATGTATGTTACTCGATATCTCTGAAAATTGTTAATTTATATACATATTTGTACCCACATACTACATACATACCTATATGAGATGGTTTCTCTGTCATGTGATTGTCTGCTTAATGTATATTTTCTTAGACTTTGCGAAGCTCTAGGAGACCGTAGACACTAAATTGAGGAACAATGATTAATATATAAATAAATAAAGTCTATAGACTGACACACCAATATCCAAACTAAGCTTATGCTTGTACTATGGATACTAGGTGAACGGATAGACATACTTAAATACGTTTATAAACATCCATGATTCGAGAACAAATGTCCATGTTCATCACACGAAACATTTGCCCTAGCGGCATTCGAACCTGCGACCCTTGGTTTTGTGGCCAGAGACTCTGACCACTCGACCAATGAGCCAGTCAAAGATTAGGAGCGTTGAATCACACTGCTAGTAAACCGTTTTATTTCCATTCCATTCGGGATGGCACCGGTAACCCATCGCCCACTTTCAGAAGAAAATAAAGTTACAACACTTTTAAGTATACTCTTAAATTAGAGGGCGGTATTTAAAACAAACATATAAGGAAAAAATAGAAGACTCCGGTTTAAAAGATTGATGATAATGACGATCATACCCGGAAGCTGTTCGTTAAACATCAGCTTTCCCAATCACGAGATTTGGTCGAATACCTTTTAGACGGTGAGCTGTAAATAAACATTTCATTGTAGTCGGAGATAGGAAGTAATGATATGTTTCCGCGATGCAATTGTTGTCGTGACCTTCATTTTTACTTTCGCCGAAGTAAAGTTGTTAGTCGACGTTATTATTTATTTATAGTAGGTGTACACCTATACGTTAGTATATTGAAGTAGTATTTTGCGCATGTTTGTTAAGTGAGGAAGTTATTTGTCATGTTTGGAAATGCACATTTTCGAAGAACTTACCTCCCATCCATCCGCTCTGACAAGCAGGTATTAGTGATAGTCTCATTCGTAGAACTGCACTTTAACTATTCTACTAAATCATATTTACGATTCTTCTTATTGAGGGCATCTCAAAATCATTCTTGAAGTAGAACTTCGACACATAAAATCGTTGTCACGAAATACATATGTTGTTTTTATAGTCTATATGTTTCATAATAAACATTTGCTACGACATTCGCACTTTACACATTATGATAAAAATCTTAACGTCAACACAGTAACTCAGGCATAGCTTTCTGCGCTGACTTTGAGTTAACTCAACGTTCCGCTATGGCGCAGGAAATTGGAGGCACTTTTGAGCCTTAAACCCTGCTATTTTCCAGTCCCATATGCCTGAGCTGTGAAGTAATTTTACAGAAGTGAGTTACCTTACCAATCCGACGTAATGCACTTAATTATTAGCTGTTATTGGACTGAGTTGGCGCAATAGCTCGGCGCAGTGTAATAATGTACATACCATGTTATTCACTGTATAACTTGTCCTCAGGTCTAGAAGCGGCCCTGGTGTTCGTTGAGAACTGCGGGTATGCCGGCAAGACGGCCGGCGAGGTGATGTCCGGCATCGTTGCCAAGTGCATAGCCGCGCCCAAGACCAAAACAAAAGACCTGGCTTTGCAGGTAAACTTGATATCTATATGATACGATCTTTTTGTGACTCATGCATTATGATGAAGGTATTTGCTATTGTGGTTGTGCTCAAAAATATTCGATTTCGAATGTCAAATGCGTGAGTTCGCAACCTGAGCAGGTATTTGGGTTCCTCTGGATGTATGGAATCATTGCTTTGTTTTAATGTAGAAAAGAACATTGTTTTGAGTGTATGTATTAGCGTCATAGTTTATTTTCATGTTCTTTAGCTAATAGAATTGCTATCAATTCTAATATTATGAACTAGCTGTGCCAGCGGTGTCACCCGCGTTTATGGTTAATATTATAAAGACTATTTCCGTCATACATGATTTCTATGTAACTTTAACCATTAAGGCTGCACACGCGACGGAAGCTTAAAAAATGGAGTAATTTCTCCCGTTTTCCCAACATTTCCCTTCACTACTCTACTCTTATTGATTGTAGCGTGATGAAAATTATACTATAACCTGCCCAGGAGTATGAAGAATAATTGTACCAAGTTTCGTTAAAATCCGTCGAGTAGTTTTTGTTTCTATAAGGAACAGACAGACAGACAGACACAGACAAAATTTTTACTGATTGCATTTTTTGGCATCAGTATCGATCACTAATCACCCCCTGATAGTTATTTTGAAAATATATTTCATGTACAGAATTGACCTCTCTACAGATTTGACCTCTCAAAGTATTATAAGTATAGATAAAATAAACATCTTCCTAACTTTCTTACTATCCAAAAAAAATTCATTGAAAAAAAAAAACAATTTACTTTTAATGCTTTTGTTGTCTACATCTTAACTCTACCAAAACCCCGCAGGTGACACTAATGTACGTAGAGATAGAGAAGCACGAAGTAGTCGAAGAGGAACTGCTAAAAGGCATGGAGCAGAAGAACCCCAAAGTGGTGGCTGCTTGCACATCATCTCTTAACACGGCGCTGAAACAGTTCGGCAACAAGGTGATCGCCATCAAACCCATGGTGAAGAAGATACCTGTGCTGCTGGCGGACAGAGACAAGGCTGTGCGCGAAGAGATGAAGCAGTTGGTGGTTGAGATGCATAGGTTTGTCCAATAATTATCATA
Source organism: Glyphodes perspectalis (assembly GCA_951394215.1). Lineage (NCBI taxonomy): Eukaryota > Metazoa > Arthropoda > Insecta > Lepidoptera > Crambidae > Glyphodes > Glyphodes perspectalis. Next base: position 6,099,718 of record OX596218.1, read on the forward strand.
CTCTTGCCTTGATTTCATGTCGTCTGGTCGACACAATATGTTTGTCTCTTCTATACGTTCCAGTCAATTATTATGGCCTAAGGAAGTGGTTTCAAATCTTTAATACCATATCACTCTCCTGCCTTTGAGAAAGACAAGAATATAACATTTTAAAACGTAACTAGGTATATGCATACAGTGGCTGTCATACAAATTACGTAAAATCAATTTTGAAATTATTATATCTATTATATAGTGCTATTGTTTTACTTGTATAGGGGTAATTCTTTTTTTTTTTTAATAAATTCATCAGACTGACTCCAATTCCCTAGGTAAACGGATAGGATACTTAAATACTTTTATATCCATGACTCGAGTACAAATATCCATGTTCATCACACGAAGTATTTGCCCCTAGCGGGATTCGAACCCGCGACCCTTGACCAGGGCCTCTGACCACGCGACCAACGGGTCAGTCAAAGTCAAATTAGACCTAGGTTTGAAACAGCTGGCTAGGTTCGAAGCGAACCGACGAATTACCTAATGCACGAGACAGAACACTGGAAAGACGGTGATGACCTTACTGTTAGTCATATTTATTAGATAATAGAAGCGCCCCGCGGTTTCACTCGCGTAGCTTCCGTCGCCGTGATACTGTAGCTTTCCATTGGTGAAAGAATTTTTAAATCGGTCCAGAAGTTTCCTATTCAATGCAAATAAATAAACAGTAAAATATTTCCTCTTTATAATCTTAGTGTAGACATAATAAACCCCCAAAGACTTCTTGCATACAAAATAAAACAAATAAACGTGAAATATCTACTAAAACTTCTATGGTAACTGATTAGCGGATAAGCTAAACGACCACTGTAAATATGTAAATAGTGGTAACTATAAGCAACGCCGACGCGCATACATACATTTAAGAACATTAACTTTAAGGATGGCATGCTTGAATAATTATCTTGAATGCATCTTGCAATGAAAAAGCGTAATTATTCTTAAAAACTATAAGTATTGTGTTAATAACGGTAGTTTGGCTTTCTCTTTAATTGTTCAAGTTTAAAATGAGTAGATTTTTGCATATTGATAACAAAGACTTGTCGCCAGACGCGACATGATATATTGAGTGACATACTTTATTAACGAGTCAATGTATCATTTTGTTAACAATAGAAGTGAACTTGCTTTCACATACATAATTTTGGTGTTGTTGGAAGCACAATATATTATGATTTTAGATGAGTATGAATATCTGTTACATTGCACACATCCTTACTAAGAACGTTATTCTATCCATGTTGGTCTGGGACTTAAAAAGAATGTGGCAACTGTGGTTCTTGCCTAGCATGTCGTAAAAGGCGACTAATTTTATATCGGATTTTGGGTATGTAACTGTGTTGTGGCGACAAGTTAGCCACTTGTCAAAAATTTTTCACAATTTTCCATCTAACCCAGCCCAGTTTTTTTTTTGCTAAATGTGATTGAAGGGGCCCGCTGCTCCTTTTTAATCCCCGAAGGGGTAGGCAGAGTTGCCTACCTCTACTGCCTATTATGGGCATGATGTTACGTTATGTGTTTGTGTTGTGTGTTATCCTACTGTACGTATTCTGCGAATGTAATCCTAACGTATTACGGGCCCTCAATGGGGCCTACTGGTCGTTTTTTTATTCTCAAACTTTCTTTTACATAATTATGAAAAAACAAACTCTTCTCCCTAAAGGCTGATTGTTTAATGCTTCGAGTACCGAGATTCCAGACACAATTGATTTTCAATTGTTATGGACCGGATATCGCGACGACCGGGACGTCAAAGGTTAAAGGTCAGATAAAAAATTGCCGTACGATACACCGTTTGAATAAATTCACCAATTTGTGGATTTTACTGAGGAACGTGGAACGTGAGGGCGATAATATTTTAAAATCACCGTGTTGTAATTTTCTCGACTTATACCAGGCAGTACTGAAAAATCTGGCCTAAATCTGAAATCCACTAAGTTGTCACCTTTTCACTTCGGGTCGTAGTCAGCTGTTTAACTGTACACAAACGTCAACGATGTGCACGTGTTCCGAGCATTTGGGTAACATTCACGTGGCTGTCACGCGACGAGGGCCGCTGTTGATACACGGCTTCCTTGCGAACGTGACCAGTATACGTCATAAATTGTTCAGAGTAACATTAAATGAATAACAGTGAATTAATGTCATCGTTATTCTTTGTATTGCTGACATTATTACTGTCTCATGTTAGTGTGCCACTCAAAAATAATGTGCCATAGCGTTATTTGCCTAACTTGTCGTAAACAGCGGCTGATGGTGTATTGGATATCTGATTTGCGTTTGTGTCGGCAACGAGCTTGTCACTACTACTTTATGGTTTATAGTTTGTTGTGTGCCATCTAATTTTATATTTGGCTAAGAAGTCGTTGAAGGTTTGCTCCTTGGTCTCTACCATTTCGGGGATTAAAATGAAACTCTACCATTTCGGGGATTAAAATGAAAGATTTTTGCTTCCTCCTTTAAGCCTCGAAGGAGTTAGCGGAGTCATAAGAAAAAGTTAGGTTCTCAAGCTTTTTTTTTTTACCGAATTCTTACTAACATCACACCATTTCTCTTGCGACGTGAGCGGAGCGCCAATAATTTTATCTTTAAATAGCCGAATTCTTTGTAATGATACATACATAATGTCACGCCTTTTTCCCATGGGGGTAGGCAGAGATCACGTACTTCCATTTGCTACGATCCTGACATACACCTTTGTAATGATGATAAAAATAATTAATTTGGACGTGGTGTCCAGATGGATCGGCCCCGCGATAGAGCCGCACATAGCGTCCCTGCAGGCGGTGGTGCAGCAGGAGCTGCGCGAGGCGTTCAGCGCGGGCGACGCGGGCGCGCAGCCGACGCGCTACCTGCGCTCGCAGCAGAACCGCGTCAGGGACGCGCCGGCGGCCGACTCTACTGATGGTGAGTGCTAACGTCGTTTAACTCTACCTAGGAATACATAGCACTCTGTATGTATAGAAGTTACTAGTGGTAATAATAATATCCTTATTGATTGTCACTACTTTTTGTCAGCCCATTGTCCCATGTTGGTTGAGACTTAAACTTAAAAAGAATGTGCCAACTATGTTTAATGCCTATCATGTCGTAAAGAGTGACTAATGGTATATGGGATTTTGGGTATGTGATTGTGTAGGCGACAAGCTAGCCACTTGTCACAACTTTTTTACAATTTTTCATCTAACCCAGCCCAGTTTTGTTTTTGGCTGAATGTGGTTAAAGGGGCCTGCTGCCTCTTTGACTCTGCCTACCCCTTCGGGGATTATGGGAGTGATGTTATGTTCTTATTGATTTCGGTCACGGTAGCCAATCTAAACGAAGGTTAGCCAACTGCGCATATAATATTGTGTACAAGTATCCTCGCAAACATAATCTACACCACTTTGGGGTCCGTCACGTATTTAATTGTTATTGTAAAGGGGGTCTTAGGCTAGAAAGGTAAATCAATTAGCGTGTTCTCAATAACACGCCCAATATTTGGTTCGCCCAGGTGCACCCGAAGACGACGACGCCGAAACCGGCGGCGGCGACTCCGGCGACATGGACCCGTACGACCTGCTCGACCCCGTCGATATCCTGTCGAAGCTCCCCAAGGACTTCTACGACAAGCTGGAGCAGAAGAAGTGGCAGGAGCGCAAGGAGGCGCTCGACTCGCTCGACAACTTGCTCAAGAACGCGCCCAAACTGGAGCCGGGGGATTACGCTGATCTTGTCAGGGCGTTGAAGAAGGTATGTTTACTGTGGTGATCCGGAAAATGGGTTGAAAGATTACATTCTAGCTAGCTCTAGCGCATTTTTGGCCTTATGCATCCGTGGTACGTATTAGCAATGGGCCAAAACTTACTTAACTTTGTAAAAGACTTATGTCGCCGCTTAGTTTTGCGAGCTTTAGTTAGTCCAAGATACGTTTTAAACAATAAGGAATATGTGTAGAACATATTTTAGTAATTTAATGTATTTATTGAAAGATGTATAAACATTTGTAAATTCTAAAATTAATTGTCGAAAACTTATCAAAAAGATACTTCGATGTTACAAACAGCATCAGATCTCTCTGTCTAACCAATAAGTTGAACTTTTATAACTTTGTTAATACACAGTTTAAAAAATAATTTTCAGATTTGTTTTTCTGTTATTAGAATAACACAAAAAAAAATGCATATTGGATAGTTTATAATGTTGCCATTATCTATTGTTTGCGATCGCAGGTGATATCGAAAGACACGAACGTGATGCTGGTGGCGCTGGGCGGGCGGCTGCTGGGGCAGGTGGCGGGCGGGCTGCGCCAGCGCTTCGCGCCCTACGCCGGCGCCTGCGTCTGCGCCATACTCGACAAGTTCAAGGAGAAGAAGACCAACGTGGTGGCGGCGCTGCGGGACGCTATCGACAACATATATCCTTGTGTGAGTCGCTGTTGTGTTCATTTATTAAACAGTGTCTGTCAGTAGTATCGTAACCAAAGTAGTATCGTAACACTTGCGGTATTTTAACGTCGCGATCAAGGGTCTTTCTTTACAAACATTAATTCTGCAATCTCCAAAGAATCCAAGTAGCAGTAAGCACATAATATTGACCATTGATCTATCTCCGAGCTAAGTAGCTAAAGCACTCGTGTTACCAACATCAGAATCTACAGTGGTATACAAACTTAAATATTACATATTAACATACACACAGAACAAACACAAGTAATTATCACACAAACGTTTGTCCTGGTTGGGGATCAAACCCACAACTCTGGTTACTACAAAATATACCATCGAGCCAGTCATATTGAACTGCATTTAGCCAAACATAGCTACTGTCTTAGGTTAGACAGAAAATAGTAAAAACATTTGCCAACGCAGACACTAACTCCTTTTAAAACAGGCTAGGCAACTGGCACAGACGGTACGTTATTTTAAAGTCACAGACCAACATGGAACAATCGATGAACATGTAAAAACCCTCATTTTTATTTGTTGTTTTAATTATATTGTTAGATTTAAAGAAAACTCTGTATCTGCACTACAGACGAATCTCGAAGCGATAATGGAGGACATGCTAGCAGCGTTCGACAACAAGAACCCGTCCATCAAAGCCGAGAGCTCTCTGTTCCTCGCGCGGGCGCTGTGCCACACGCAGCCGGCTGCGTTCAGCAAGAAACTCATTAAGGCTTACGTTGCTGGTCTGCTTAAACTCCTAGAAAGTGCCGGTGAGTATTAGGAGACAGGGTTTTAGATTAACTACCCCAATATATCAATTGCAGATTAATAACACGATGAACATTTGTATTTGTTTTTTTATCCCCAACGCAAAAAGAGAGTAGTATACGTGTGTCTATCTAAGGCATCGTAGCTCTGAAACGAATGGTATTTCTTTTTATCTGACGTGGAATGGTCTTGGAATGGTCCTTATCTATAATTAATAAACATCTGCCCAGCTGTTTTTGGATCATCAGCTCGTTTCATGAAGGGATTTTAGCCATTTGCCACTAGTAATAAATAAATTAAATATGTTGCTTATTTTTTTGCAGACCCATCTGTTCGTGACGCGGCCGCCGAAGCACTCGGCACAGCCACGAAACTCGTCGGAGAGAAGAATATAGCTCCGCATATAGGGAAGCTGGAACCTCTCAAGGAGCAGAAGATAAAGGAATTCGCTGATAAGGTAACAACTACTTAGATAACTCGATGTTTTATTGCATCGATTATATAATAGAATTGAAAGCATTAATGAGTATATTTTCGTTTGTTTCTTAAAAATTTAATGTTTACATTTTACATGGCTTGTCAATGAACTGTTTTTTTTTTATAAAACATGTACAGCCTTGTTACAAAAAAGTTAGTTCTGTTATCCAAGTCTAAGAAAAACGTATAACTTGAAATGTTGTCACTTTAAATCCATTTAACATAATCTGACATAGCGTAAATTCGGAGTTGGCTAACCGACTTCGAACTTCTTTCCCAAGTAACAAGACTTAGATAGTTTCTGTAGAGTAGTTGACCAGTGGATTTCTACCGCAGGTTTGGATCGATTCTTCTACTGAGAGGATACCAACAGTTAGTTATCACTTTAATCGGAAATAATTAAAGGATATTTTGTTATGCTGATCGAATTTATTACAACACATTTCTTTTACGCAGTACATAAATTACACTCTCAAAAGTAGAGTATTTCGAACTATCCAGTCATAAATACATACATTGGTAAATACATTCATCAAGAGACTACTTCATAATAGTGTGTAGTTAAGATTAAAAAGAAAAATATTATAGTAATTCTCTATTCTGTAATTATAGTAGTAACCATATCGGAAAGATTGATAATATAACCATATTAATATGACTATATGAATTTGTATTCTCTTATTTATCATCACTGATTGGGTAATGAATGTTAATTTTATTGATTTTGCATTCAGTCATTAGTAGTACAAGTTTTAAAAGTAGATTAAGGATGCTTGGACTCAAAAAGACTTAATAATTTTTTTTACACTTATATACTTAACATATTAATATGAATCTCCTTCTAGGCTGTAATCCAAGTTAAAGTAGCGGCGCCGAAGAAAGAGGCCAAGCCGAAAGCCGCCGCTGCGTCGGGCAAAGGCGACGCCAAGCCCAGCGCCGGCTCCTCACAGCCCAAACCTGTCAAGAGACCGCCTTCAGGTAAATACAGAATTTCAGAAACCGTACGATACCTACCATTAAACTACCTATACTACTAAAGACAATGAAACAACGATCGACGTGATTTATGCGCTAAAACGTATAGACGTTTAGGGCTATTCTTTGACCAACTATAGAGTTGGTCTGCAGGAAAGCGTCCTAGGTCCTTTACTCCAAAAGTATTAATTTGACTTCGAAAAATTTTACTTTCGTCGAAACATGTGTTTACTAGGAGCTGTTAAAAAGCCCGGTGCTGGAGTAGCGAAGAAGTCACCGGCGAGCCGCGCGCAGCCCAGCCCCCCTCGGGAGCAAGAGTTGTCTCAGGAGGAGGTGGATTCACGTGCCGAGCAGCTGTTCACCCCTGACATTCTCACAGGTACATTATATTAAAATTATTCTGGTAACTGCTTGTTGAAATATTTTTTTCATTAAAAACATTTTTTTTGTTTGAATTTATGAATATTATGTAAGGTCGTATGTAGTGTTTTGAATAAGTTTTAGTTGTATACGAAATATAATGATGTTTATTTGATCTATTGGTTTACAATGGGTGCCACTGATTCGCCCGGAGTGTTTTCATGTAAATCTTATTCCAGTGCCGACGCCTCTTTTGCCGAAATAAATTTTGTTAAAATGTAGGCGGTATCCGAGAAGACATCATAAAAGCCGTAGTTAGCAACCATAGTGAATGTGTTAACTTTTCGGCTATTTCAAGGTCGGGCGACACTGCAGCTATGTTATTCTTAAGTTGTTACCATTATTGAAACCGTGATCATCCCCAGGGCTCAGCGACGGCAACTGGAAGAACCGTTTGACCAGCGTGCAGGGCCTGCACTCGACGGTGCAAGCGCTGAGCGCGAGCGAGGCGCCGGCGCAGGTGCTGTACCGCACGCTGCAGCGCAAGCCCGGCCTCAAGGACACCAACGTGCAGGTGCTCAAGGCGCGCCTCGAGGCCACCAAGTACATCACCGAGAACTTCCCGGTTACCACGTGAGTAGTTCCCGGCGGTTCCGTGCCACTTTGTGACGGACAGAGTTGAGCCTGCGATCTCAGTATCGCGGGATCCCGGTGTTCGGGATCCGCCGCCATTTTTACAGTTCTGCTAATGGGAATTGGAAATTTACAGTCTCGCCGATACCGGGAGAGGGGCTGCGGGATTGACAAATACATATGCTTTTTAAGAATTCGGTGTAGTTGGTTAAGAATGAAAGGATTAATTATTTTACGTAGATGAAAATGCTGCTGTACTTACATTTTAATCTTTAGTGATTTTCGATTTTAGATGTTCTGTTACTACAACTTTTAATGAAAAATAAATAGCTATGATAGATAGATACCCCACATACTAGTAATATAATTTTTCTAGAAAACATTCATAAATAATACAGACATATGAGACAGAAACATACATTGAGTAATGGCTAGATACCATCGTGATTTTATTTGGAACTCCCGTCTACAGAACTGCCGCTGACTTCGTACTCCAAGACGTAGTCACCAAACTGGGCGAGGCGTCGTGCTCCGCTGTATCGGCGGAGTGCCTCACTTGTCTCGCGGAGGCGTGCGGTCTCGAGCACGTGCTCAACGAGGGCCTCACCTTCGCGATGGACTCGCAGAAGAACCCCAAGGTGCAGTCGGAGATGTTCAACTGGATGGCCAACGCCATCAAGGAGTTTGGATTCTCGTAAGTTGGGTTATAGCTGCATCGTAAATATATCGGTCTAATGCCTCTTGTGTCTTGCTGTGGCGGCTAGTCTTGACTTTGGACAACGTGGGCTTCAGCTTGAATTGCCCGAACCTACTCTATGGGGCAGTTACCCGTATCAATGATACAGGGTGTTCCAGACTAAAGGAGCGCTAACCTTTATATCTACAAATATGATAGTGATAAAAAAGTGCCCTTCATCACATTTAATATGGTCCCTATGTAAAGCTAGGTAGCCATTGGATTAACGTTACTAAATGTTCATCCTCAATTCTCGTCCCCAGCATGAACATAAGATCTATAATCGCACACTCGAAGAAGGCACTGTCGGCTACAAACCCGAACGTGCGTACGTCCACGGTGAACTTCCTGGGCATCCTGTCGCTGTACGTGGGCCCGGCGCTGCTGAGCCACTTCGACGGCGAGAAGCCGGCCACGCGACAGCTCATCAGCCTCGAGCTGGACAAGTATGCTAACAGCACGCCGCCCACGCCTACTAGACAGCTCGGGACAGTCAGCAAGGTAACCTATTTTTACTTATGTATGAATGGCCCATTTATATTATTAGTGTATAATTTAAAAATAATTATGGTGAAGGGATTAAAGTATATTTTCGTTTTCCGTGATACAATCGTACGCACGTTAAAAGCTAAATATATCATTATAATATAAAACGTGGGCGCGTAAATCTACATAAATGGAGAAAAAAGCATTGCTAATGTAACACAACTGCAGTAGCTGCCTGAGCACCGGTTTGTAGTCATTCCATTTAATAATAATTGAGGTTTCCAATCCTTAAAAATTAACAATGTCTTATTTTTATTCATCAAATTATTTTTTCTTTACATTTATTTTGTAAAGCACAGATCTGGTACAAATAATTTAATTTATAATTTACGGCCTTATTTAAAAAAAAGAAGCCCGTATAATATGATTGCGACCACAGATAACCTCCAAATAGATACCACATTAAGAGGATTGACGTACGCCCATGCATCTATGCTATTACATAAATAAGTAGTTGCCATACACGCGCATCTTCAGTACCGACCAAGAGACAGATCTGCGCGTCAGCCTTTACGGAGACACTTTTATTTATATTTATTAAGTATTTATGCATAAAGAAACGTTAAAATGGCCTTCTGTTCCGTAAAATGGGGTGGGAAGAATTCCAGGACACCAAAATTTAAAAAAAAGATGGCATAAATTTTCATCGGTAAGTAAAATAAATACCTATTTTATTCTAGACGGAGCTCAAGTTACGACGGTCGAATTTTGAAAGTTGGCAAAAATTTTTTGACAAGTGTCACCTCGCGTTGATGTCTTTTGTCACTACCCCTTTCTTTCATTACCCATTTCACTATTTTTATCCCGTTCTGGCATAGACATGCATAACAAGAGGGTTGTAACTGTGTACGTTTCAGTATGTCGAATCGATATTGTCGATAAAAAATAGAGATTGTCCTAACTCAATTTGCTTTAGATTTCCAAAGGGTCTGAAAGAAAGTCTAAATGGATCAATGCCACATATCGCGGTGATGGATCGTTCCCGAGCAAAAACACCGTCATTTGTTCGAGACATTTTCAGAAGCTAGTTTTCACTATATGAAGAATAGAAGACGAGTAATGGAAACAGCCGTGCCTTCTTTATATTTACCAATGTATGTGTTACCGGCAATGTATTTAATCCAGGCATTCCATACAATATTCTATAGTTTCCTTTATTCTATTCTAGTATTCTATATAATAAAATATCATTAACACCAACCACCAAACAATAACATTTGCTTTTTTTTTTTGTACGGTCTGGTACGTTTTTGAGGTACGGAACCCTAAAAAATCTAATTTATTTATATCTACATATAAAATATAAATAATTATAAAATTTATCGATAAAACTATAGACATTGCACAATACAATTGGACATCACTAGATGAACGAGTGTTACGTCCCCCGCACCCCGTTCCTACCTCCTAAAATTGTGACTTGAACCTAGAACAAAATGGTGAACGTACGGTATCTATTGGAGGTTATCTGTGATTGCGACAAAGGCAATACTCCAAAACTACACATAGTACAAATCTTTACATAGTAAAACAAAGATGCCGCTTCTATCAGTTCAGATAAAAAAAATCTTGATGCTGTTTTCACCAATACATTAAATGATCCAAGAGAAAGGTTTATACATATTTTTTTTGATACTTGACGGTGCATCACTTGTTTCTCCTCCAGTCGGCCAGCAAGGGTTCGATGGGCGACGACATCTCGGAGACGTACGAGGACGCGGCGGAGGACGAGCCGGCCGTGGTGGAGGACACGCGGCCGCGCACCGACATCGCGCCGCTCATCACGGAGGCGCTCGTCGCGGAGATCAACGATAAGAACTGGAAGGTGAGTGGCGAGTTGTAACACCTTAATGCTCTTAAATAACACACTTCAAGTCTCAGTAGTAATTTATAGATAAGCTTTTGCAGAAAAATAGTTAAGACATCGGTCATTTGTAATAACTAGATGGTACAGTTACTGAGAGAATTTAAATCGGGTTGTCTTAAATATATTCATATGTTGAGGACAACATCAGTGTAATCCTGAATTTCACGCGACGAAATAAGCAATGGTTATAAATAAAGCCTGGATAAACATTCATTTAATATGTTAGTGTCCTCACGATGTTTTTCCTCTCTGACAAACTAGTGATATCAGAAGTAGGTGTATATAATTAATATATATTGTTTTCAAATTGTAAGCTACCACATGATCGAGTTGTGCACCCTTAGGCTCGGCGGGCATAGGCAATCTTAAAAAAAATATATGCATAAAACTCTGAAATATGCAAAGCCTTAACTAATTCAAGTTGCGGTTATTGTCCAGCGACCCAAAAGACTAGCCCGGAATTTATAAATGAAACAACTCCGAGCGTAGTGAATGTGATTGTATTTCGCACCTTATCGACTCTACTTATACAATTAGAGAAACCGAAACAATACCGCGATGTAATTAGTACATAATAATTACCTCTAGCAATAGCGACATCTATTGGTATAATTGAGGAACTAATTTCTTTTACATAGAGCTTATAGGCACGGCTATAACTGGTATGAATATTGATTACATACGATCTTAAACAGTTATTATTTATGTAACTTCTACCAGGTCCGCAACGAAGCCCTAGACAAGCTGAAGGCCATAATCACCAACTCGTCGCCTATCAAGCCGTCGCTGGGCGAGCTGCCGGCGGCGCTGGCGGCGCGCCTGCTCGACTCCAACTCGAAGCTGGCGCAGAGCGCGCTGCACATATGCGAGTCGCTCGCCACCGCCATGGGGTCGAAGTGCAAGAACCATGTGCGGACGTTCTTCCCGGCGTTCTTCCAAGGTTGTTAAAAGTTCATTAACCTTTGAGTCGGTACGCTTAGACCAGCGCCGCGTAAACGTCGCGCGTCTTTGTGAAAGACTTGTGCGTGCATTATTGGAGTCACACTGCTTGTACGCGTTCCAGCACTTGTCTAAGTAAATCTGTTTAATTTAAAGAAAACGTTTCTCTGACAGCGTCCCGCCTTCGCCCACGTTTGTTGATGGCGCGGTTAAATGTTTGACAATCAGCCGAACGAGATACAGAATGAACACATTACATTAACACCATTATTTTATTATTGTCTAGCGTTCGGAGACAGCAAGCAATGGATCCGTGCGGCGGCTGTATCGTGCGTAGAGACATGGTGCCGAGAGGCGGGACCGGCAGCGCCCCTGGACGGCGAGATGGTGCTGGACGCGCTGCGCGCCGGCTCGCCCGTGCTGCGCGCCTCGCTGCTGCAGTGGCTGGCGCTGCACCTGCCGCAAGGTGACCAGTCCTCTGCTCCGTAAGGTGCCGCGAGGCGGCGAGATGGTGCTGGACGCGCTGCGCGCCTCGCTGCTGCAGTGGCTGGCGCTGCACCTGCCGCAAGGTGACCAGTCCTCTGCTCCGTAAGGTGCCGCGAGGCGGCGAGATGGTGCTGGACGCGCTGCGCGCCGGCTCGCCCGTGCTGCGCGCCTCGCTGCTGCAGTGGCTGGCGCTGCACCTGCCGCAAGGTGACCAGTCCTCTGCTCCGTAAGGTGCCGCGAGGCGGCGAGATGGTGCTGGACGCGCTGCGCGCCGGCTCGCCCGTGCTGCGCGCCTCGCTGCTGCAGTGGCTGGCGCTGCACCTGCCGCAAGGTGACCAGTCCTATGCTCCGTAAGGTGCCGCGAGGCGGCGAGTATCCCGACGACATATACCTATATTCCATTTGACTACCAGCTGTGGCTGTGAGTGCGACTAAGTAAGGGCGGAATTTCATTAATGTTGCTCGAATAAAATAGTGCGTCCAGCAAGCGCCGTCTATGCTTAGTAGTGGAAATTACACGTAATAAAAATCGTAACAAATAACTGAACAAAGTTGCTAATTGACAGTGCCGCTGAAGTCGTTCCCGCGCGAGGAGCTGTCGCAGTGCGTGCCGGTGCTGTTCGCGTGCCTGGAGGACCGCGCGGCGGACGTGCGCAAGGCGGCCGCCGACTGCGTGCTGCCCGTCATGCTGCACCTGGGCTACGAGCCGATGCACAAGCAGCTGGACAAGCTCAAGGTGGGTGTTGTGGGCCTGCTTTCGCGTACTGTTACTGTATTCTAAGACAACATAGGCTTTATTTTATCTACTTAAATGAAGGAAACTACGCGAGTAGAACCGCGGGGCGCTGCAAGTATTATATAAACAACCTTTATGATCAGTCGGACCTTGGTCTTCGAGCCACCTATCACGGAATAACTACTTCCTGTTTTAGTACGAACAAGTATTTCCGTAAACCTTTACGCATCGTCGACGTTGCGTTTTTGCTGTTTTCCAAAAATATTTCAAAGTTTGGTGATATCTACTACCCTATTGCTTTCTTATATCTACCCTTTCCTATTACCTGTGTAGCGATGATGTATCTACAGACATCTGGGTGCTTAGCCAAATGCGCGTTAACGATTCCATAACGAACTTCGCTATCGCTCGTATCGCGCCACAAACTTATTCAGGTGGACAAATCGGGAACTACCTCCGAGCTCCGCACTGTGAGTTCTTAGTAAATAAGTTTATGGCGCGTATTTGCTAAGCACCCTATATACCATATTGTCAATCCAGTTGTTGTGACGATTAACCAACATCCATAAGCATCTGGTTACTACCCCATATATATCTTCATCGTGCATCTCATTCTTGTATCTAATAATGTTAAGTTTTCCTTTGGCAGCCGGGCTCGAAGTCGGTAGTGCAGGCGGCGCTGGACAAGGCGCGGCCGAGCCTGCCGGTGCAGCCGCTGCCCAGCAAGAGCAAGAAGGACGAGCCGCGCGGCGTCAAGTCGGCCGGCGCGCTCAAGAAGGACGCCGAGAAGAAGACCGCCGCTCCTGCTAAGGGCAAGGTTTGTTCTAAATAATGTAGCAATGTTTATGTAGACGTGTTCATATTGTTTGTAAAGACGATTAAAATCGATAAATTTATGTAATGAAATTGCAGCGTTAATACTTACCCATACTACGTGCCCTATTTTTTAAGATTTTTCGACCCCTCCTTACCTTCGGTGACGACCAGTCGTAGTATATGCTAAGTTACGTACTATAGATAAATATGCTTTTAAATCATTTTGCAGACAGAAAGTGAAACAAAAACTTTCGTCTCGACATATGATATAGTTCGAAAAAGCGCGAGATTTTGCTCGGCAAAATCGACTACATGACTAAATCTAAGCCACCCCCTACCCCCTGTGACTGTCCATAGTATTTTAACGGGTCACGTAGTACGGGTGCATTCCCTAAGCTGGAGATAACAAATATCGCCAGCATTACCTTAATTGCAATGTAATATGTACAAGTACTTAAATTTTATCTATTTTTCCTTAACATGACTATAATAAAATTTTATATTATAGGGTCCAGCAAAACCATCATCAGCTTCAAGCCGCGGCAAGAAGGACGACGAAGACTGCGCGCCGTTACTGCCGAATAATAACGCTAAAAACCAGCGCATTATTGACGACCAGAAACTGAAAGGTAACAAAACAAACTCTTTAATTAACTTCTTGCGTATCGCGCACTTTTCAACCACGTATTCGCATGTTAACTCGAGACGAAATAATGGCGCAATCAATGTGACGTTAAAAGTATTAAAGCACAGAGATAAATTTATTTATTTATTTATTTATTTATAAGGTTTGCTAACAGTTTAATCATACATTCTTAATCAATCAAATTAGAAATGTTTTAAATCCTATGAGTAATCTAATTATAAGCAATTTGTTAAACACTAACCAACGTTGCACCTACCATAAATCAAATCTATATAATCTGAATATGATGTTATAATATATCGAAAGAAAGTTGTTGCGGTTATTCAACGTTTCTATAGCTCGCATAACTTTTTTCCACATAAGATTAAACTGAAGCCTAATTTCTGTCTTTATTTTAGTATTGAAATGGAACTTCACGGCACCCCGCGAGGAGTTCTTCGAACTCCTTAAGGAGCAAATGGCCACCGCTGGACTGAACAAACAGCTTGTTGCCAACATGTTCCATAACGACTTCAGGTATGATAATTGAATCTTAATCGAGAGTAAGTGTGTAGGTGTATTTGTTATTTTTTTGTTCCACCATTAGTCTCGGGTGATAGTGACACATGGTTACACCTGTGTCGGGGGAAACGGTATGGTGTCTAAATCTCACAGTCCACAATCAGTTCAGTGACAGGCACACAAATTACCTTTGATCACCACAGAGAAAGCAAATAGTCGCCTCATTCTGTGTTGTGAACGCGCATATAACGATTTCTTCCAGTCTAAAATCAATAATTTAGGGAGGTCCATTAACCCTTAATCATTGATCTAGCTTGAAACTTCAATACTTTTTTATCAGTACACCTACTCCTCCCACAGATATCACCTGAAAGCAATTGAAGCCCTATCCGATGACTTACAAGAGAACGGATCAGCTCTGATGGCGAACTTGGACCTGGTGCTGAAGTGGCTGACGCTGCGGTTCTTCGACACCAACCCATCAGTCATCCTGAAGGGGCTGGAGTACCTGTCGGTGGTGTTCCAGTACTTGATGGACAGTGACTACACCATGGCTGAGTATGAGGCTAATTGCTTTATACCGTACTTGGTGCTGAAGGTGAGATTACTAGTCGAACTCTTAACTGCGTTGAAATAGTGATAAGTCGAATGATGAAGGCATGGCACAAAACACTAAAAAACTGGTGTTATTTCTGTTGTTAATTCAAATCTAGGATGCAACTATCAATAGCTAAGACTTATTCCGGAGGAACTAGACTTTAGGCTAATCGGGTCGTAGGTACACATACATAGTTATCAGAATGTCTTAAGTCTGTTTTACCTTATCAGCTAGAGATGTTTTTATAAATCCCACCTTGGATTGAAGTTTTGTTCATTGATGCGTTTTCTTATCTACTAAGCTGTGAAAGAAAGATTACCTACATGTTTTTAGGATATGAATAAATCTTGGTCATGGAAATAGTTGTTTCTATCTACTCATAATCCTTTTATACAAGATTTAATATAGATATATATTTTATCAGGTTGGAGATCCGAAAGATACGGTCCGTAATGGTGTCAAGGCTCTGTTCAAGCAAATTTGCGTCGTCTACTCCGTCACGAAACTATTTGGCTACTTGATGGAGGGATTGAAATCGAAAAACGCGAGGCAGAGAGCTGGTAAGTGTCTTTTTTTACACCGTGAGACCACATTTGACCTATCTGCGAATATTTCGTAATAAGTCAAAGTCAAAATATTCTTTATTTATATAGGTTTCAAAGAAACACTTATAAATCGTCAAAAATAGTTAAAAGAGATATGATTCGACCACCGGTTCAATAGGGTAAGTGACCAATATACATAGTTATTTATTATAAGTGGCCAAAACGCAAAGCTTTCATACGTCTTTTTTTAAATATATTCAACATTAGTTTAGCATAATCAACTGAATGACTATTCACTTAAATATTTGCAATTGATAACTAACCCTGAGTTTTAAATATAAATGTGAATTTTTACCTAAATTATGTTTATGTAAAATTATTTTAGTTGTGTCATCCATCTCTGTTGCAAGACTATATCGTCGTCACAAGTTGCGTATTACTGTAAGGCGAATCCTTCAAGGACATGTTTTGATTACAAAGCACCAAAATCGAATACATGTTAATTTAAATAACATTGCTATAATAAACATGCGATAATTGATATCCTTACCGTATCAATAATTAATACAATTATATCGCTCGATAACCGGACCGATAGCGATAACGCGCTCGACCTTCCGCAGAATGCTTAGAGTGCATCGGTCACCTGTTGGAGACGTACGGCTCCACGGTGATGTCGCCGACGGGCGGCGCGGCGCTGAAGGAGCTGGCTCGGCACATTGGCGACAGAGACAACGCCGTGAGGTCGGCCGCGCTCAACTGTGTCGCTAGTGCGTACTTCCTTGAGGGGGAGAAGGTGTATAAGATGATTGGACAGGTAAGCTACCTTTTTGCGTTTGTTTTTTTATACGAAGGTCAGATCGGCAGTCGCTTCAATTTAATTGCTAGACTCGCTAAATCCTGGATCAAGGTCAAAGCGGCCGCGACTAAGCACGGGGCATAACGCTAGGAGGATGATGTTTGTTTTTTATACGTTTGTGTTACGGCGTCATCAGTAATCAAAACGTTAACGTGATAAATTTTGATAAAACACTTGTATTTACAACTTGATTGACTCGCAATATCGAAATTTAATTTGGGAGTGCTCTAGGATTGCAGAATAAATGAGATGTTATAGGCTAGCCTACTAAGAAACGTATTCTTTTATGTTAATGAGTGAGTTTGACATTTTTCAAATTTGGTTTGTATGTAGAGAGTAATCTCCGGAATATCTGCACGTATTTGAACAATTATTTCACTATTTAAAATGTGCATTATTGCAGACGGATATAGGCTTATATTTTGAATACATAGTTATGAGGTAAGTGGTTTCCCTGCAGATCTCTGACAAGGACCTGTCGCTGCTGGAGGAGCGCATCAAGCGCGCGGGCAAGAGCCGCAGCGCGGAGGCGCGCCGCTCCATGGTGGTGCCGCTGTCCGCCTCCGGGAAGCCGCTCCAGCACCCGCCCGCCGAGGTACCGATCGACACCAGTCGCGCGTTGCGAAAATATTTTAACCTGTGTACAAAAAAATATATATTAAAAAAAAGAAAGAAGACGAAGTGTTGTACGCTTAATGTTTAATACAAAGGGGGGTCATTGGATTTATGACCCTTATGATTTTAAAGCTGGATGCATCCTTGTTATACAACTTTATTTTTAGTATAGAAATTGAGATAATTAATAGTCATTTTATTTGTAGGATGAGCCGCCCAGACGCGTTATATCCGTGGACACGGTACCAGCAGAATATGTGGAAGAAGAAGAGGAGGAAGAACAACCGCCGCCGCCTGTCAATGTGTAAGTAATCCCCCTGTGTTACATACATACATAACATCAAAGGGGCAGCAGGCCCCTTTAACCACATTCAGCCAAAAACAAAACTGGGCTGGGTTAGATGAAAAATTGTGAGAAAGTAGTGACTCGTGGCTAGCTTGTCGCCTACACAATCACATCTCCAAAACCCGATATAACATTAGTCGTCTTAATCAAAATATGTGAACAGTGATCGTAGCAACATTGAAGGCGGAAAATAGACGTGACGTATATTGTTGCCTAACAAAACCCTTCCACAGGCCGCGCCCGATCCCCAAGTGCACAGGCTCTCACATATTACTTTATTTAGCAGAACCGCCCCCAACAGGCCGCCGCCTGAGCCGCGCGTGATCACAGGCCCGTTCGGGCTGGACCCGGAGCTGATCGCGCAGCTGGACGCCGCGGTGCCGGTGCTGCGCCGCCCCGACCTGCCCGAGCTGGACCTCAAGTTCCTGGACGAGCCCATACCGGTCAGCGGGGTCAGGCCTACTATGACGCATACGCAGCCTATGGTTAGGCAGAGGTAAGGTTGTACTATATTTTTTTGTACAAAGACTTAAGTCTCTGAAAACTTCAGTCTTTGCGATCTGATTTATTGTTGTTCAAATTAGTATTTGCATTTCGTCAGTAAGTTTTGACTATAGGTGGGTGAGTAAACTACATTCTTGATTTTACATTTTATGAGTGAGAATCTATATCATCTACTTCACACAATAAATGTGCGGTTTGACCTACAACAGCCAATAATTGATATACATGATATAACGTATATCAATTATTGGCTGTTGTAGGTCAAACCGACAAACACGCACATTTATTGTGTCAACTTAACATACTATAATAACTTTGAACCTATTTTTGTACCTAAACAATTTTTTGGATTAATTCTGAAGTTCATTCAGACAAAGTAAAATGAATCATTGAGTTCTTTCATACCTTGAATGTATTAATTTATGATCTGTTACGCTTTTTAGCACGATGCCGATGTCCCCGCCTCGCCATATGACGCCGCATTCCCTGGTACAACATACGACGACGCAGCACTCGCAACAAGCTATCGACGACTCGCAACTCGCCGATACTATACACTCGATTGCTAGTCCTGATCTCAATGTAAGTGTAATTAATATTAAGTAATATTAGTCATATTATGTTTTAAAGTAGTTTTGGTGTGCCGGTTTCCTTTTAAAATTTCCTATTGGTAAACAAAACAACAAACAAGCACTATCGTCGTCTTGAGTAATAGTAATAGTGAGTGACACTCAGATTTTTTTTGAGTGTCTATATATTTGGGGCACTCGTTTTTTCTTGTTCTAGATAGAATAATGATTCCTCAGCCAATTGTACTTTGTTTTCGTTGTCTTGTCAGCGATTTTCTAAAAACTATTATATCCAGGCCCTTTCCCACTGGGCACGCTGGACACGTACCCAGGTACCTAATTTGACATTACTAATAGAACATGATATTTATTATACTTGAACATACATACATACATGTCATCAAGCCCGTAATCCCCGAAGGGGTAGAGGCAGAATCAAAGGGGCAGTTGACCCCTCAATCATACTCAGCTAAAAAATAAAAATGGCCAGGGCTACATGTAAAATTGTGAAAAATTTGTGACAAGTGGTTAGGTCGTGGCCTACACAATCACACATCAAAACCCGATATACCATTATTCGCCTTTTACGCATGCTAGTCCCAGACTAACGTGGGACCGATATTGATTAATTTGCTAATGTGCCCAGGGTCGGCAATAGGTTGTAGACGGGCCTGTGCAAGTGATAACTGAGCCGTGTGTGTGGTCCCCAGGCGGCGATCCGCGCGCTGTCGCTGATCTCGGGCGCGCTGGTGTCGGGGCGCGGCGCGGCGCTGGCGGCGCACGAGCAGCGCCTGGTGAGCGCCGTGGCGGCGCAGGTGCGCCGACTGCGCGCCGGCGCCGCGCCGCCGCACGACGCGCTGCCCGCCTACAAGTACCTGGCCGGCGCGCTTACTACTGTCAGTATTGCATCTATGTATCACTTCTTTTATGGGGCACCGCCAAAATGTTCAGTACCTATTTTCCCCGCTTTAACCACAACCTGATCGTGAATGTTAATGAAGCAAGTAAGGTGTGTAAGGATCGTGCCATATGGCGTTCGGTTCTCTCTGCCTACCCCGCTGGGGAATTAACGTGAAGTTTAGTTACTTAGTTAGATAACGACCGTCTCACTGAGACTGAGATGGATCATGGAGCTAAGAAGGATCAGCGGAGTATGTCAAATAGCTTCATAGTAAAACCCAATACAGAATCGCTGTTGCATTCACCGCTAGTGCTATACCGTCGGCTCAAATTTTGCTAGGCTTGTTGCGCCAAAGGGGGTCGTCCTTTGGCGCAACAAGCCTTACATAAAAATTGTTTCTTAAACATGTGGATATCGTTCCAAGTGAGCATGAGTCTCCCAACCTACCTATGCTGATTTCAATAAGGAAGGTGAGACGAGTGCAATTTCCTCCTTCTCTTCTAACGAAAAGTTCTTGTATCTATGTCTGTGGTTCCCAACCTTTTTGTGACTTAAAATCACGTTGATTTCATTATTGATAGCGAGGACATTATAGTTGAAAATAAAGTGTTAAATTATAAAATGTCCTTTTATGTTTTAAACCTACTCAAAACTTTAGGTCTTTTGGGGACAAAGCTATACATCGCGGATAATTAGTTAGGATCTGGGGCTGGATCTAAGTTATATGCAATGTCGTAAGTATTAAAACGGAACGTATCCCTCAGTTCTACGAGACGGCGGGGTGCGGCGCGAATGTGGGCGAGCCGGCCCTATGCGCGCTGCTGGGCGAACTGCTGCGCGTGCTGGGCGCGGGGCCGGCGGCGGGCGGCGGCGCGGCGGACGGCGAGCGGCTCGTGCGCATCCTCAACAACGTGTGCGTGCGCGTGCTCGAGCACTCGCCCCGGACGGCGCTGCTCTGGTCACTGGCTTGTCCTATTATATGCTAGTCAAGTTTACTGCGTACTAGATAAAGACTCCTATATGTGGGGAATTGTGAAGGAAAACTCGTGTGCTATTTTATAGCTTTATGTGCTGCACTACCTTGCTATTCCTCAACTAGAAACAGTACACTTTGAAAAAGATGGAGAAAAGGGAAGACCCAGGTGAAGTTAGTAGGCTTGTGAGTGTGACATATGTTCTATCATGTATGCTTGTTATCTGCGCAGTAGATAAAGTCTACGCCTATCGTGTGTGATGTACTAAAAACACATTTCGTCATTCATACCTTCATAAGTAATTTTTAGTTGAAATTCAATTAGCAACGCGATTGACGAACTATGATGCTAGACTTGGATTAGCAGGTGTCTTCAAAAGTTTGATTACCGATGTATGTAAACACAATAATGAATGAAAACATCATACGAACACTGTACAATCAAATAACTACAAATGTGCAGTTGTGTAATTAAAGATCAATAGGTCTTCTCCATCTACCCAGGGCTTAAGGATTTTCAGTAACGGACCTAGAGTCACAACTACTTAAACATTTATGCTGTGTCCTTACCAAATAATTCAACAAAACATTTACATTCCAGCGCAATAGTCTCCCTCCTCCACGAGTCCATAGGAGTCACCGAGCCAGCGTACCCTCGCTACCAAGATCTGCTCCTCAAGTGTTTCTGGAAGACGCTGAAGATGATCTCCACGTGGGACGTGAACTCGATCGATTACGACGCGGTGCTGTACAAGATACACCTCTTTTACAAAGCCTACCCGAACAGTTATTGGAAGAAGAATCCGGATATTAGCGATACGCCATACAGGTCAGTGCAAATGAGTAATTAGCAGTGGTACCCAACCTGTGGTCCGCCGACCACCGCTGGTCCGCAAGACTTATCATTTGGTCCGCGGAAGACATACAATTTTATTAGTTTTATAAAAAATAAAACATTATTTTAAAATTAATACAAGTGGTCCTCAGTCACTTAACGGTTGATACCTCTGGTTTTGGCAATGTATGAGGCCGAGCGACAGAGCCCGCCGTCTCTTATTAAGACGCTCCGAGGGCTACTAACACTAGAGTGGCCTGGTCTTGCACTTAAACTCAAACTGCCCTTAATGTCAGTCTAAAGTCAGACTGATTTCAAGAGACTTTATTATCTATTTTGAAAGTAAAAAATAATTATGTTTTAGAGCCTAAAGAGAGCTAATAAAAGCTATACCTATTTTTCAAATCAATGTGGTGGTTAAGTAAATCTATCTCCTGATATTAGCGCTCGTTTGAAGTAACATTTCGATGTGATGTAAAATAATGTGTTTCGTCTCTATCCAACAGAACTGTGAAAACTCTGGTGCACACTCTAGTCAAGATGAAGGGCTCATCGATAACGAATCACCTCACGCAGATACCGGACGTGAACGAGTCGGATCTCTATCCATATCTTCTGAAAGTATTAAAGGTAAATGCATTATGTAGCTTGATCAACACTTTTATACCTCTTTGGGAAGGTTACAGACGGGTTGGAGGAGGATAGGGGTAGAAATGATAAAATTTTGTAGTTTTTATATCGTCGTCGTCACCCCTGTACTGGGGTGAAGAACCCTGATTTGCTACTTGCTGGGGGGGGGGGGGGGGGGTAAAGAACCCGGACTCGCTAAGGGTGGTGCGGGCCTTTAGCAACAGCTCTTTGCCAGGGTGGCTTCACCTGGCAAAGAGCTGTTGCTAAGGCCCGCTCCTCGAGCGCAGGGTGTCTGTCGTAGGCCTCGGCGTAAGAGTCTTTCCCTCGCGCTACTCCGGTACACCCTCGGCGCGGTCGGACCCTCCAAGTGAAATCTGTTCAGGAAGCCCAGTGAGTCTGCCAGCGAGCCGGTGGGGCTTACTGGTACGGCGTGAAGGAGAGGAAGTTGGTCAGTCTGTCAGGATGGCATTTAATTGTTCGTTTCTCCAATTTCGCGTCGGTCATGTCTGTCGTGGTGGGTATTGAAGATATTATATATTCCTTTTTTTTGAGTTCTCCAGCCTTCTTTTTATTGTTAGGGGATGTCCGCCTGTCTGTCGTACGTCTTGTCCGGACTGTCCGGACCAGTATGTCTGCGCGCAGGGTCTCTTACGATCCTGTATTGATCTTGTTATTGTTTCTCTTCAGCAATTGAAACTAGACGAAAAGAAGGAGAACACAGCAGACGCTCTCAACGGCAGCTCAGTACTGGCATCGGTGACGCCCAACAACGCGGCGCTGAGCGCCGGGCGCCTGCCGCGCGGCGTGCACGAGGAGCTGGCGCTCATCCTGAAGCGGATCGGCAGCAAGGAGCACAACAAGGACGCGCTCGCGCAGCTGTACGACCTCAGGGTATGTGCTGACTGACACGGGGCGAGAGGAGGCGGATCAGCAGCAAGGAGCACAACAAGGACGCGCTCGCGCAGCTGTACGACCTCAGGGTATGTGCTGACTGACACGGGGCGAGAGGAGGCGGATCAGCAGCAAGGAGCACAACAAGGACGCGCTCGCGCAGCTGTACGACCTCAGGGTATGTGCTGACTGACACGGGGCGAGAGGAGGCGGATCAGCAGCAAGGAGCACAACAAGGACGCGCTCGCGCAGCTGTACGACCTCAGGGTATGTGCTGACTGACACGGGGCGAGAGGAGGCGGATCAGCAGCAAGGAGCACAACAAGGACGCGCTCGCGCAGCTGTACGACCTCAGGGTATGTGCTGACTGACACGGGGCGAGAGGAGGCGGATCAGCAGCAAGGAGCACAACAAGGACGCGCTCGCGCAGCTGTACGACCTCAGGGTATGTGCTGACTGACACGGGGCGAGAGGAGGCGGATCAGCAGCAAGGAGCACAACAAGGACGCGCTCGCGCAGCTGTACGACCTCAGGGTATGTGCTGACTGACACGGGGCGAGAGGAGGCGGATCGGCAGCAAGGAGCACAACAAGGACGCGCTCGCGCAGCTGTACGACCTCAGGGTATGTGCTGACTGACACGGGGCGAGAGGAGGCGGATCAGCAGCAAGGAGCACAACAAGGACGCGCTCGCGCAGCTGTACGACCTCAGGGTATGTGCTGACTGACACGGGGCGAGAGGAGGCGGATCGGCAGCAAGGAGCACAACAAGGACGCGCTCGCGCAGCTGTACGACCTCAGGGTATGTGCTGACTGACACGGGGCGAGAGGAGGCGGATCGGCAGCAAGGAGCACAACAAGGACGCGCTCGCGCAGCTGTACGACCTCAAGGTATGTGCTGACTGACACGGGGCGAGAGGAGGCGGATCGGCAGCAAGGAGCACAACAAGGACGCGCTCGCGCAGCTGTACGACCTCAGGGTATGTGCTGACTGACACGGGGCGAGAGGAGGCGGATCGGCAGCAAGGAGCACAACAAGGACGCGCTCGCGCAGCTGTACGACCTCAGGGTATGTGCTGACTGACACGGGGCGAGAGGAGGCGGATCGGCAGCAAGGAGCACAACAAGGACGCGCTCGCGCAGCTGTACGACCTCAGGGTATGTGCTGACTGACACGGGGCGAGAGGAGGCGGATCGGCAGCAAGGAGCACAACAAGGACGCGCTCGCGCAGCTGTACGACCTCAGGGTATGTGCTGACTGACACGGGGCGAGAGGAGGCGGATCGGCAGCAAGGAGCACAACAAGGACGCGCTCGCGCAGCTGTACGACCTCAGGGTATGTGCTGACTGACACGGGGCGAGAGGAGGCGGATCGGCAGCAAGGAGCACAACAAGGACGCGCTCGCGCAGCTGTACGACCTCAGGGTATGTGCTGACTGACACGGGGCGAGAGGAGGCGGATCGGCAGCAAGGAGCACAACAAGGACGCGCTCGCGCAGCTGTACGACCTCAGGGTATGTGCTGACTGACACGGGGCGAGAGGAGGCGGATCGGCAGCAAGGAGCACAACAAGGACGCGCTCGCGCAGCTGTACGACCTCAGGGTATGTGCTGACTGACACGGGGCGAGAGGAGGCGGATCGGCAGCAAGGAGCACAACAAGGACGCGCTCGCGCAGCTGTACGACCTCAGGGTATGTGCTGACTGACACGGGGCGAGAGGAGGCGGATCGGCAGCAAGGAGCACAACAAGGACGCGCTCGCGCAGCTGTACGACCTCAGGGTATGTGCTGACTGACACGGGGCGAGAGGAGGCGGATCGGCAGCAAGGAGCACAACAAGGACGCGCTCGCGCAGCTGTACGACCTCAGGGTATGTGCTGACTGACACGGGGCGAGAGGAGGCGGATCGGCAGCAAGGAGCACAACAAGGACGCGCTCGCGCAGCTGTACGACCTCAGGGTATGTGCTGACTGACACGGGGCGAGAGGAGGCGGATCGGCAGCAAGGAGCACAACAAGGACGCGCTCGCGCAGCTGTACGACCTCAGGGTATGTGCTGACTGACACGGGGCGAGAGGAGGCGGATCGGCAGCAAGGAGCACAACAAGGACGCGCTCGCGCAGCTGTACGACCTCAGGGTATGTGCTGACTGACACGGGGCGAGAGGAGGCGGATCGGCAGCAAGGAGCACAACAAGGACGCGCTCGCGCAGCTGTACGACCTCAGGGTATGTGCTGACTGACACGGGGCGAGAGGAGGCGGATCGGCAGCAAGGAGCACAACAAGGACGCGCTCGCGCAGCTGTACGACCTCAGGGTATGTGCTGACTGACACGGGGCGAGAGGAGGCGGATCGGCAGCAAGGAGCACAACAAGGACGCGCTCGCGCAGCTGTACGACCTCAGGGTATGTGCTGACTGACACGGGGCGAGAGGAGGCGGATCGGCAGCAAGGAGCACAACAAGGACGCGCTCGCGCAGCTGTACGACTTCAGTGTATGTGCTGACTGACACGGGGCGAGAGGAGGCGGATCGGCAGCAAGGAGCACAACAAGGACGCGCTCGCGCAGCTGTACGACCTCAGGGTATGTGCTGACTGACACGGGGCGAGAGGAGGCGGATCGGCAGCAAGGAGCACAACAAGGACGCGCTCGCGCAGCTGCACGACCTCAGGGTATGTGCTGACTGACACGGGGCGAGAGGAGGCGGATCGGCAGCAAGGACCACAACAAGGACGCGCTCGCGCAGCTGCACGACTTCAGGGTATGTGCTGACTAACACGGGGCGAGAGGAGGCGGATCGGCAGCAAGGAGCACAACAAGGACGCGCTCGCGCAGCTGTACGACCTCAGGGTATGTGCTGACTGACACGGGGCGAGAGGAGGCGGATCGGCAGCAAGGAGCACAACAAGGACGCGCTCGCGCAGCTGTACGACCTCAGGGTATGTGCTGACTGACACGGGGCGAGAGGAGGCGGATCGGCAGCAAGGAGCACAACAAGGACGCGCTCGCGCAGCTGTACGACCTCAGGGTATGTGCTGACTGACACGGGGCGAGAGGAGGCGGATCGGCAGCAAGGAGCACAACAAGGACGCGCTCGCGCAGCTGTACGACTTCAGGGTATGTGCTGACTGACACGGGGCGAGAGGAGGCGGATCGGCAGCAAGGAGCACAACAAGGACGCGCTCGCGCAGCTGTACGACCTCAGGGTATGTGCTGACTGACACGGGGCGAGAGGAGGCGGATCGGCAGCAAGGAGCACAACAAGGACGCGCTCGCGCAGCTGTACGACCTCAGGGTATGTGCTGACTGACACGGGGCGAGAGGAGGCGGATCGGCAGCAAGGAGCACAACAAGGACGCGCTCGCGCAGCTGTACGACCTCAGGGTATGTGCTGACTGACACGGGGCGAGAGGAGGCGGATCGGCAGCAAGGAGCACAACAAGGACGCGCTCGCGCAGCTGTACGACCTCAGGGTATGTGCTGACTGACACGGGGCGAGAGGAGGCGGATCGGCAGCAAGGAGCACAACAAGGACGCGCTCGCGCAGCTGTATGACCTCAGGGTATGTGCTGACTGACACGGGGCGAGAGGAGGCGGATCGGCAGCAAGGAGCACAACAAGGACGCGCTCGCGCAGCTGTACGACCTCAGGGTATGTGCTGACTGACACGGGGCAAGAGGAGGCGGATCGGCAGCAAGGAGCACAACAAGGACGCGCTCGCGCAGCTGTACGACCTCAGGGTATGTGCTGACTGACACGGGGCGAGAGGAGGCGGATCGGCAGCAAGGAGCACAACAAGGACGCGCTCGCGCAGCTGTACGACCTCAGGGTATGTGCTGGGATTATTTTGTTTTGTATACCTAATAATTTTGGTAGCGTCTCTGCTCACATACAAACTCGAATACAAGACTTATTTTATTTTTTAAACAGGAACGTCACCCGGAAGTGGACATCTGGACGTTCATGCAGGGCTCCTCGTTCTACTTCCGCAACTACGTGGAGCGCGGACTGCGCGAGGTGGCCGAGCAGCGCAAGATGGCGTCTCTGCCCATATACAAGCACGACTACAAGGCTGACAATATCGGTGAGCTGCGTATTCACATAGGTTTGAGAGAGAGTGGACTATATAATCAGAACTACACATAATAGTGAAGTATTTGCTAAGCTTAAAGACGTTTCTATCAGAAATGTGGAAGCATGCGTAGCATTCTCGATCTGGTAAATGAAGCGATTCTAATGGTTCTTAATATACACATCCCTCGCTACGCGTCTGATAGGAGGGGACTTGTGGAAACACAGAATTCAGTCACGTTAAGTAAAGGAAACATCACAAGTACAGGTACAGGAAATTGACTCTTTTGTGATTAAATTGTATAAAGAATTTTTTTTATTGTTGTGAATTTTGACAAAATATTTTTTGTTCACAGACATCAGTAATGAAAACGACGAGAAATCACATGTTATATTCTTAGAAAGACTCAGAGCGTTACAAGTTAGTATCTTTAAATTATTTCTTTATACCACTATCAATGCCAATTAAACTAACTGCCTGTTTTTATAGCACTAACTGCAAGAAGTCATTGTAGCTTCCGAGTAGGGAACGCAATACCGGGATCCCGCACGATTTTTTCGAGATCAGTCCCACACAAAAATCTAGCGGGATCCCGCGGGACCAGCGGGACTGCGCATTGATAATCGCCATGTGTTGAACTATGGAGCCTGAACCGATGTCTCATCGAGATAAACTCTAACAAACTCTATATAGTTTTAAAACTGCTTTCCGAACTACTTATTGAGTTCAGTCTCTGGGAGCTTTGATTAGGAAGGGAATGCATTTGTTCGAGTTTGGTAGATTAAAAGGCGAATACCTCCAATTCGCCTACAACTGTTTACTAACCACTGTACATTTCGAAATTCTTCGGTTTTTATCTTGACTGGAAATACCTCCATAGGACTATATAATATATACTAGGACAGGCATTTGCTTAGTGTGGAGGTCAATCTCACCTGTAATTTTTTTTTTTTTTCTGGCAGTAAATATATTTTCATTTTCATTTTTCAAAAGCGTGGAAGCTGAAAGAACGTTTTCTGCTACTGGTTATTTGGTCTGTAAAGTTAGGAATCGCTTAGCAGATGAGACTGTTACTGAATGAATATGTTATGTTTTGTGCGCAGTTATTTCCAAAATAATGTTTAAGCTAAACCTGATTGTTTTGTTTATTTTATCTGTCGGTCGGTTGGTATGTTCTAAACACATATCTTATAGCTAAAGAGTTTGTTTGTTTGCTTGAACGCGCTAATCGCAAAAAGTACTGGCCCGAATTGAAAAAATATTTTTGTGTTGTATAGTTAATTTATCGAGGAAGGCTTTATTACATCAACCATAAACGCGGGAGAAAGCACAGGCACAGCTAATTTTGAATATAATTGTTTGTTACATTTTTAGTTCTACATAGGTACATTTATGATCTGGTGTTCCTATCCTTCTGACCAATGACTTTCAGCATCACGCGGGATCTCGCAAATACCAGGATTTCATTTTGTTGCGGGATTACATTCCCTACTTACGAGTATTTGTAATTACTGGATGTTTTGCACAACGTTACATCTCTTCCCAGGCGAAAGCGGGTCTCAAGACAGAGTCGTCGCCATCTTCGCAGCCCCGTACGCCCATGGGAGACAACCGCACGCTAGCAGACTCGATCAACGAGAACACACTACCCAGAGCACACAGCATCGACCCACAGTTAGAGGTACGGTGTTCATATACATTGAAAGGAAACATCATTCGCTCTACTAAAAAAGACATCTCAAAAGCTAGTTAACTGGAGCTCGGTAGTTTGTCGTTTACCTAGCATGTACATTTTAATTGTTTCCGATACAATCTATGGACAATAATAAAATCTATAATTCTGTTTATATGTTAGCAACCTGTACATATTCTTCAATATTTCCACTTAAACATAGTGTATATTTATTTTTAAGTCTACTAACTTTTGAAAAATATTCATATATGTTTATTTAATTAGGCAGATTTATATAGGTCATATAGAAATGTTGGTTCTAAAGAACCAACCCTGAAATATCCGCGGATTTTCCGAAAACAAAGACGGTGATGTTTAGGTTTTTGTATCGTTATCAGCTGCAATCCATTTTTATCTCTACCTAATTATTGTTTCCAGTTACACACCACACAGCCCCTGTCACAGAAGAACGAGGCAGCAGTAGACGCGCTCCGTCTCAAACTACAACAAATCAAGAGCTCCTCCAAAAGATAAGGCTGTCCCACTCGCACGCACCCCGGATTTGTAGCTCTCTCTCTCACTCACGTTTGACATCACACCACACTGAGCGGGATAAGCGATTTCACTCCTTCTGCCATGCAATAGATATGACAATTCGCGCTAAGAAACTCGACAAGTGATTTTCAATTTTAAGGTTTACAGAACTCACTAGAAATTGTAAATGTTCTATAGAGTAGGTTAATTGTGGCATGAAATTACAGCATCAAATTAAATATTAAAAAAAAACTATAATTTTAGTCCCCGAATTCGCGTCTCTCATTCTAATCTCACTTAGTTATCAAGCATGTAGTGTTACAAAATTTTGGGATAGTATTTAATTTAATGGCCTATGTGTGTGTCTTAACTACGTCCATTGTTGTTGCACCCCCTGCCGTGATGTCGGAAACTTGACAATATGGCTGAACAATACCGCCAAAACAGGGTAAAAAAGCTTAGAAACGCAATGTTCTTTTGCGGTAGGGGGTCCTTATTTATGACGAACCGATGTATCGCATTACGTTAATGTCGATTTTACTTGCTAATATAATTAAGCAAGTAATATAGTAATGTGTAATAATTATTAAATATTGCAACTAATTGGTACTTGTGAATGTGCAGACGCGGTTAGCGTGTAAGCCAAGCGGGATATGTTGCCCGCTCGCTCGCACGTTTGCGACTGTCTAAATATAAACCAGACACTAAGACTACGATCGCAGCGTACCCTGATTAGAAAACTTGCCCGTCTTTACATTACAAAGGACATTTCAATGCGATTGCGTTAATGTGTCTGTCGGCATTTTAACACTTTGATTTCGACTCATCGGTGTGAGATTGTTGTGAAAGTAAATGAAGTATTTGTCTGTGTAAACATAGAAGTATAATGTAATGCAATAGTATGTAACGTTTGCTTGCAGTTGACTGTCGATGTTTGCAATAAACGTTCGATCTGTAGTGTCATATTGAAATTAGTTATGAGTTTCTACCTAATTTGATACAAGTTTATATGTATACTACTGCTATCGAATATTACTACTCTAATTGTATGTAGTGAAAATACTGTTTCGATTTGCTGATTTCGATATGACCTTGGCTTTATTTTTAAACATGTAAGATATTGAACGAACGCGATATTGGTTCGTTTTAAAATAAAACAGTTTTATGCAACTCAAATAAAACTAAAATGTAACCATATATCTGTTCAATATTAAGAATAATGTAATTCTCATTTAATGTATGTTTCATTGCCACTGTTCTCACTAGTTGCACGTGTGTACAAGTTATGTAACTAAAATAAGCGAACCTGCCCCATCATTTGAAACTCATTAAATATATACAAGGCTTTTATGAAATTAGTCAGTGCAATTAGGTAAAAACAAAATGACGTAGCGGTCCAATGTTATTTATTACCCTATCGTTTTTATAATACAACTTTGAATGATATTATCAATATTTTATTAAGACAGTTTTAAAGCAATAGTTTTATGGTCACAGAAGTGAACTACGTCATTTTGTTTTGAAGACGTTTGTTAATTAACCGAATGTACATTTTTAAAATTTCTCAGTGAGTAATTTCTAAATACCGGATTAAACATATAATCAGCCGTATTTAGCCAACATACACAATAATCTACATTATGAAATTTTATTGTATTAAAGTTAGTAATAGACCAGTAGTGAGAGTTGATCGATAGTTTTGTATCTATTTGTCAATGTAGTTTTCAGTGCTATTGAAGACTATTCTTGATGTATATCCAAGTTGGAAAATAGCGTTGCGGTTTGTTTGTGATTTCGTTCGTTTATATTCGTGTTATTTCGTTGTTGGGCGAGTTATAAAGACTGTTTAAGGTTTGTGGTTGGTTTTCGAATGTAATACTCATGTTCACCATGTCCGTGTACCGATATCGTATTTTGGTAACAAGTTGGGGACATAATATTGGATCCAAGAAATTTGGTCTTCATTACGGTTGTATTGTTAACCACTTTCACATTCATAGATAATATTTATTCCAGTTATATAGTATCATGTTACTTATTCGCAAAAAAGCTTTAACTCATACACGCCCTAACTTGTGTTTTGACCTACTAATGTTTACGAATTAATCTATATTTATTGTAACGTTAACAGATTGTGTTTGTTGCTGTGTTGTGTTTGGTTGTTTGAATTTGGAAGCGTCGTCATCCAGTAGGTTTATTAGAAAACTTCGTAAGCTGAGATGAGGCCATACATTTTGTCACGTATAGTGAATCCCATAATATAATATTAGGAAAATGTAACTCAAACATTCCCTTCAGTATTGGTTCGTATGTACAAATTTTTACCAGTTATATAATTATATGTATCATTCACTGTACTTCATTCACATCATATTTTCATGTGGAATACTCAGTAAGTGGGTTCTTGCAGGCGGAGATTGCCATAGAAATGGGTATGTTCTGTTTGAGTTACGCATGTAGGAACTTCGAAAGGAACTTGTATAAACTAGTCAAAATCGACAGAAGTTCGACTCAGCGTGTGACTGACCGAGGCTGTGACGCACAGAAAGCGGGACAAGTCTAGCCGTCTTATATTGCAATATTGACCAACGTGGCGTATTAGCTTCGTCTTGTCCCCGCCTTCTGCTATGTCTGAAAAATTAATAGCCTACAAACATCTATACAAATGTTTATCCTTATATATAATGCTCGAAATGCTATAGCCAATATTAGTGGTGCAAATTCAATGTTTTTTTTATTTATAACGTTATTGTTCTTGATCCCATGGTATCCGTTCTAGTTTCCTTTCGTTTTATTGTTAGGTTAGTCCTTATTATTCTCTCTAGTTATATTTTGCTTTTTTACTGATTATTTTGACGTCATTAATTATAATTGTGAGCATTTATTTATTCTATGTAAATTAATATTGTAAAATCATGATGTAATAATGATAAATAAAGTTCATACAACACTGTAACCTGATTTTATTGTAATTAGTGTCCCTGTCATCATCCATGAGGATGATGACATCCTCCTAGCGTTAAGTCTCGTGCTAAGTCGGGATCCGCTTAGACCATGATTCAGGATTTAGAGAGTCTGGTAATTACATTGAAGCGACTGCCGATCTGATCTGTCCTTCGTAACCCTTTAAAGGGAAACCAGAAAATTTGGGTAATGGTTACACATCCATAGTTAGAATTTGCATCACGATGTTTTCTCGGTCTCTCATCGCTGATCGCTCGATAATACATTATACTAAGGTACACACAGACAAGGTATTTTTTCCGCCGAGGACCCAACGCACACGGTGTGCGGTCATTTATCCGTTTGAACGGACGTCTATATCGAGCTAACAAGGAATAAATATCCCATGTGCGTTGCGTTCATGTTCTTTGGCAGGTTAGTCTTATTATTTTCGGGGACTCTCCCCGTACTTCTGTACGGCATAATCTGTCTAATATCAACTATTCGATGCTTTTTTAATTTTACTTTAAAGATCCAATGCTACAACTATGTCTAGAAAGTCCTAGAAAGCATAAACATATTTGAAATATACATCGCTCATAATATTAAAAATTGAGGTTTAACACGTTCGCGTGAGCAACCACATGTCCAAAATGTTGCATAACGGCGCAACCTTTTTTCCATACAAAATAAAGCAACGTGTGAAGACGTCGCGCCGTAAGACATACACCATGTAACCAAGCTACACGGCGCAACAAACTACAAAAATGGGATGTAATGCGGCGCAAAGGAGCAACGGTATATGAATTTACTCTTAAATTAGACGTCGGGCGACGTTCCGCCGAAATACATATCATAATCTTTAGGACGTCATAAGACGTTGCGCCGTTTCCTAAGCATATACTCACGACGTCGTGCGACGTAGCTCACGCGAACGTGTTAAACTTGGTGTTAATGCTAAATTTTCAATACGTGCGATAACTATATTTTATTGATTTGTGCCCGGCATTAAATTTTGTCGTGAATCGTTACCTTATGATAAATCTGAAAAGATTTTTACGATAAACCAATTACAATTAAGCACACTTTTTTTTAATTGGTTTAAGAGCTGTCAATAGTTTCATTCATTCATCGTGATAGACACATACAGTTTAGAGTATTGTCTATGGTAAATTTTCGACAACCAATGGGCGGTTCGTGGCCAAAATGAAATGAAAGTCCGCCACATGTCCGCCATATCTACTTCATCTTCTTTCTAATAGTGACGTTCGTATTATTTTGTGTTTGATAGCGTCGCGTTGTAGATATTTGTTGTTTAATTTAATTATTTTTTAGTTTGTTTAAATCACGGTGAGTAATTATCTATGATTTAATTGACGTAATGGCAATTTTTAATTTGGAACTAGTTTAGCCGCGACGTGCTGCACAATTTGTCAAAATGGAAAAATCTTAGTTTTGTGTTCCCAGAATCGATTACACGTGTTATTTACTAATTACATAGTTATACTAATTTAGTGGGTGTGATTTGTCGGGTTTTCTGACGTAATCTTGCTATACAGTGTTTATTTGTGTCGGCGTTTGGACACTTCACGGCTTATTGTAATTTGCAGGCCCTCGACGGCGGAAAACACCATGGAGTCCCCGAGAAAATTTAACGACTGTTATTTTTATTACTATTCGACTTGCACTAAGGTATGACTCATGTGATATTATTTTCTGGTAGGTAGTAAGTAATATTTCTGGTGCACATAAGCATTGTTTAATTTTATTGGCACATTTATTTTCTGGGTTAGATTTCAAAATTTTTTTACTCGGTGATTTATTCTGATGAGTTCTTATTTAAGTTCTCTTGTACTTTTTGAGGCAATTTTCTGTATACTGTACAATATAATGAACATTTTAATCATGGAAAACCCAATATGTTTCCAGCAATGTGTAAACAAGTTATTATCAGTATTGTATAATTAGAGCTTGGTAATTCCAGGGGGATAACTGTGTGTTCCGCCATGAGCCTTCAGCACTGGGCTGTGAGACCATGTGCACTGCGTGGCAGCAGGGCAAGTGCTTGGACAAACGCTGCAAACTGCGTCACATGGAACTAAGGGTAAGCTTATTTCAATTTATGCACTCATACTGGGGGACTATTATATTTAAAATCTACATTAAATGAATAATCGGTGAAGTCCCTGTATCTTTAATATTCTTGATTCTGGCTAGAAGTAAGCCTGTAACATGCATGATGTATTCTTCATAATTATATAAATAGAGATAGAGATAGAAAAAATCCCTGAAACATGCATGATGTATTCTTCATAATTATAAATAAAAAAATAGATAATGTACATACATTTTTAACCTGACTAGATCATATAGCTATTTTAATAATTATTTTATTACATACATACATTATGGATCTTCTAGACCAGCTATACTCAATGTGTGTTCCGCGGAACCCTGGGGTTCCGTGAAGCCTTTCTGGGGGTTCCACGAAAATTGGTACTGATCATAAATATCATAACTCCTGGGGGAAAATTTGTTAAAAGTTGATGATTACACCACAGATTACAGATTTTGTTATTCTACTGTTTTAAAGTCTAGTATTGACTCTTGACATTAAGATTTCTGAGATTTGAGTATATTTTGTCAAACATTCCAGCAGTATTTTGCATTGCCAAAAATTTTATAATAATTAAAAATTTACCCCACTGACCAATTTGATATCATAGCTTGCTTCTGATTGTTAAACAATGAAAGTAGATAAGATATGCATGAATTACTTACACTTTTATTAAGTAGGTAAACCATTCACTTGTAAACATTATCAAGGTCAATTTCAACATTATCTTGAAATATTTACTAGCAGTGAATGATTTGTTACATAAGTTTTAAGAAATGTTGAATGATTATAACAAAATGAAACAAATTATTTTATCATATTATCCACAATTAAGGTACATAGCAACAATACTTGTTTATTCGTCGTCATTTATTCGTCAGACTGACACACCAATTCCCTAGTTCCAAACTAAGCATATGCTTGTGCTATGGATACTAGGTGAACGGATAGACATACTTAAATACGTTTATAAACATCCATGACTCGAGAACAAATGTCCATGTTCATCACACGAAACATTTGCCCCTAGCGGGATTCGAACCCGCGACCCTTGGGTTTGTGGCCAGGGTCTCTGACCACTCGACCAACGGGCCTGTCAAATCTCATTTAATTAGGTGTGAAATGGGGTTTACAAAATTTGCAGCAAATTTAAAATGGTTTTTTTTTAAACTAATACTTTTCTATGATAGGTGTGTATATTTTTGCAGTAATTTTTTAAGGAAATTTTAAATTTAAGCATGTCAACTCTGTCAACTTATAAACAATGTAGGAAATTGTCTATGCTTAGGGTTTTTTAACTATTAAATATTATCAAGAGTTGTATATTTACAGAAAAACCGCAAGCAAATCCCATGCTACTGGGAGAACCAGCCTGGCGGCTGCCGCAAGAAGCACTGCCCGTTCATGCACAAGAACCCTGACGCGCGCACAGACGGCATCGCGCCCAGCCAGCCGGCGCCTCCACAACCCGTAAGGACTCGTTAAATACTTGCGAAACTGTTGGATACAACTTTATGTAAAATTATGTTAATAGACCATACCCATCCAGGGATATGCAGCGAAGCTAGTTTATTTTAGATTGTTTTGTATGGTATCCAATGTATAATTTAAACTCTTTTACAATTATGCATCTAATCCAAATTTCAATTATAGTTTTGGTCAAACTTGATTATAGGCACTTACTGCTCCTTTGATTTCGTCTGCCTTTGGGGATTATATATAAATATTGTATTTATCAATAAAAAAAAATAATTTATTAATAACTGTCATCATTACAAGTAAATAATAATAATAATAATAAATTCTCCAGACTGACACACCAATTCCCTACTTCCAAACTAAGCTTATGCTTGTGCTATGGATACTAGGTGAATGGATAGACATACTTATATAAGCTTATAAACATCCATGACTCGAGTACAAATGTCCATGTTCATCACACGAAACATTTGCCCCTAGCAGGATTCGAACCCGCGACCCTTGGTTTCGTGGCCAGGGTCTCTAACCACTCGACCAACGGGCCAGTCAATAACACAAAGTGATAAGATATTCCTTGCGGGATATGTGTTTCAACTCTCAAGTGTGATTTATTCTTTGAATTGGACAGCGTAGCTTATTTCGGTTCCTTAGCAAGCTCCTGATCAGAAAAGTGGTCGATGTGTAATATTTATTGGTGGACTTAGTGAATGGTATAATGTTTAGTACCTGCATGGATGTTACACGTGGGGGTGTTGTGTTCGCAGGCCGGCGCGGCGCTAGCAGGGTGCGCGGCGGGCGGCGTGG